>JAJIBD010025566.1:0-175253 GCA_021461705.1 Cryptotis parvus | reverse complement strand
AAAAAAGATTATACATCATGACCAAGTAGGATTCACCTCAGGAATGCAAGGATGGTTCAACATTCACAAATAAATCAACATAATACATCATATCAATAAGAGAAAAAAAAAAACCATATGGTCCTATTGGTAGATGCAGAAAAAGCATTTGACAAGATCCAGCACCCATTCATGACTAAAACCCTCCAGAAAATGGGAATTGAAGGAAACTTCCTCAAGATAGTCAAAACCATCTACCAAAAGCCCACAGCGAGTATAATTCTCAATGGGGAAAAATTGAAAGCCTTCCCCTTAAGATAAGGAACAGGACAAGGTTGCCCTCTCTCGTCTCTTTTATTCAATATAGTACTGGAAGTCCTCGCCATAGCAATCAGAGAAGAAAAGGACATAAAGGGCACCCCGATAGGTAAGGAAGAAATCAACCTATCATTATTTGCAGATGACATGATATTATACTTTGAGAACCCTAAACTCTCGACCCAAAAACTCTTAGAAACAATAGATATGTATAGTAGAGTGGGAGGGTACAAAATTAGTACCCAAAAGTCAGTGACTTTCCTATACACAAATAACAAAAAGAGAAGAAAGGGATATTAAGAAATCGATTCCATTCACAATTGTGCCACAGAAAATCAAATACCTAGGAATCAGCTTAACCAAGGGTGTAAAGGACCTATACAAAGAGAACTACAAGACACTGCTTCAAGAAATAAAAGAGGACAAGAGGAAATGGAAACACATTCCCTGCTCATTGATGGGGAGAATTAACATTGTCAAGATGGTAATACTCCCTAGAGCTTTGTACAGATTCAATGCGATTCCTATAAGGATTCCCATGAGATTCTTTAAAGAAATTGACCAAACGCTCCTGAAATTCGTATGGAATAATAAACCCCACGGATAGCTAAAGCAATCCTTGGGAAGAAGAAGATGGGAGGCATCACCTTTCCCAACCTCAAACTGTACTACAAAGCAGTAATTAAAACAGTGTGGTACTGGAATAAAAACAGACCTGTGGACCTATGGAATAGAGTTGAGTATCCTGACACCCACCCCTCAAAGACATGATCAGTTAATCTTTGATAAAGGTGCAAAGAGTCCAAACTGGAGTAAGGAAAGCCTCTTCAACAAGTGGTGCTGGGAAAACTGGACAGCTACATGTAAAAAAAAATGAATTTGGACCTGTGTCTAACACCTTGCACAAAAATCAGATCAAAATGGATTAAAGATCTCAATATCAGACCTGATTCCATAAAGTACGTTGAAGAAAATATAGGAAAAACCCTCCATGACATTGAAGCTAAAGACATCTTCAAAGGCGAAACACCATTAACAAAGCAACTAGAAGAAAATATAAACATATGGGACTACATGAAACTGAAGAGCTTCTGCACCTCGAAAGAAACAGTGACCAAGATAGAAAGACAGTCCACAGAATGGGAAAGAATATTCGGCCCAATACTCATCTGATAAGGGGTTATTATCCAGGATATATCAGGCACTGGTAGAGCTATATAAGAAAAAAACAGCCAACCCCATTAGAAAATAGGGAGAAGAGATGAACAGAAACTTTGAAAAGGAAGAAATTCGAATGGCCAAAAGGCATATGAAAAAATGCTCATCATCACTAATCATCAGAGAGATGCAAATCAAAACAACAATGAGATATCATATTACACCACAGAGACTGGCACATATCCAAAAGAGCAAGAACAACAAGTACTGGAGTGGATGAGGGAAGAGGGGACACTCATCCATTGTTGGTGGGAATGCCGGCTGGTACAACCTTTCTGGAAAACAATATGGACATACTTCCAAAGACTAGAAATTGAGCTCCCGTTTGGCACAGCTATACCACTCCTGGGAATATACCCTGGGAAGCCAAAAACACACAGCGGAAACACAATCCACACTTTCATTTTCATAGCAGCACTATTCACAATAGCCAGAACCTGGAAACAACCAGTATGCCTGAGAACTGATGACTGGATAAAAGAAACTGTGGTACATCTACACAATGGAATACTATGCAGCTGTTAGGAAAAATGAAGTTATGAAATTTGCCTATAAATGGATGGACATAGAAAGAATCATGTTGAGTGAAATTAGTCAGAAGGAGAGGAGAGACATAGAATGACTGCATTTATCTGCATGTCATAAATATAACAGGTGATCGATCTTACCAAAAGTGGAAATTACTACAAGCGTGTGGGGAGTCAGAGGTTAGGTCAGATAGAGAAGGGAACATGTGTGAAAAAATGTCAAAAGGTCTGATACCAACATAGAACTGAGCATTAAATACAGGCAAAAAAATGCAAATGATGGTTTCTAAGTATGTAGTGCAACTCACAATGTGTAGGAGAATGAAGAGAGAGAGAGGAGATAAAGAACCTGCCATTTAGGCGGGACGTGGGAGGGGGAGGGAATTGGGGACATGGGTGGTGGGTGATGGTCACTGGTGGAGGGGGGGTGCTGGAACACTGTGTGACCGAAACCTCCAAATGTGGACAACGTTCTTATTGTATATCTCACGGTGGTATAATAAAATGTTTAAAAAAAACCTGAAGGGGGAAAGTAATGTTGTACACACGTAAAAATTGCTTTGCCTCGGCCTCTTGTATAGCGGCCCATGGAGTTCTGGAGGATGGTAAAAGGTTTGGCCATCCCATGGCCATGTCCTACATAGCTCCCAGGTCTTGCTCAGCATGCAGATGGCCATGCTGGCCGGACTTGAAGTGGGAATTTGGGCCCCTCCACCCATTCCTCAGACTCCATGTCAGTAGGCGTGGCCCTGAGCTCCCAGCCACCACAGCCAGCTGTCAGAAGACAGACACTCCAGACTCACAGCTGTGCTGATGCACAGCCGCAGAGCAACTGTGAAACAGTCTTAGACTATAATGGATTTTAGCACCAGGTCCTTCCCAGGATCTTTCACATTTATACGCTGTAATAAACACTCTAGTTGCAACAAACTGGGAAGGTTATGGGGAATGAGGAATTATGTCACACTAGAACTCACTATTGAACATGCACATAGAGATATCATACATCATTAATATCTGTAGGGCAAGCCACAAAGTGTAAGAGAAGAGAAACAGAGAAATACAGGGACAGAGACAAGAGATAGACAGAGAAATAAAATGTGCCTGCAATAGTAGGCTGGGTTTGGGTGGGGGTGTGTTTGGGATATGGGTGGTGGGAATTTGGCACTGGTGGAGTGATGGGTGCTGGGATACTGTATGGCAGAGACCTAATTATATACATCCTTGTAATTGTATATCTCACATGGTATAATAAAAATTTTAAAAAACTGCAAAAAAAAAGAATAGTTTTTTCATTACAAAATTTGTTACTGATAACATGAGTCCTAGACTAAAACCTAGAGATTAAAGTCTAGAATATCTCCTATGTGCCCCTTTTATCAATCCTTCTACCTTCCCTGTTTCAATGTAAACAGTCATATGTGTTATTATAGGGAGCTCTCCAATAGTACCATTAACAGGGAATGTTACACATATTTTCTTCTGTTCTGGTCATAGAATTTAGAATACACAGAATACCTTCAAGCGCACCCATTACTTAAATGATCCAAAAATGAGATACAGAAAGATTTGTCGCAACTTTGATTCTTAACAATCTATTATAACTTTCTGTACACACATCATATTCCCTCTTATGTATAACGTTAGCGATATTCTATTAAGGGAATCCTGAAAACTTAAAAGCACTATAGGAACCATAAAGTGAAAGTAATGCAATTTCCTGACAGACCTGGTTGTAGGTGACATATAAATAAAATATGTAACAGTAAAGTTCATCTGCCATTATCCAAGCATAACATTTTGTGTTCATAACTGATAAATCTGCTAATGTGTTCACACCTGATAAACTTTCACCTGAAAACCCAACTTAAAATATATATGTAACATACAAATAAATATATATGTTATATATAAATATATATATATTTTAATATATAACATATATAAATATATAAGAGCATAAAATATACTTTATACAATAGTATAAATATATATTTATAAATATATGAATATTATATATTTATAAATGTTTTAAATATATATTTATAAATATATAATATTTATATATTTATAAATATATATTTATTATATTATATTTATAAATTTATATATTATATATATTTATATTTCTTTATAAATATAAAATATATTTTATATAAATTTTATATATAACTTTATATAAAATATATATTTATATTTAAATATAAATATATATTTATATATAAATTTATATTTATATATATAACATATATAATAGTATAAAATATACTTTATATAATAGTATATATATTAGCATTATATATATAAAATATATATTTATATATAGATATATAGTATGAATATTATATATTATGGTATATATAATATATACTTATGTATATTATATATATTTATATATAAGACTAAAGTTCATCTAAGCAAAGTATAAACTTGCATTGGGAAAAACAGTATATGAGGAGGGTAGATCATTATAGTTGCTGGCATTTGTCATGATTAATACACCAATACACCAACACAACTCAACTGGCATGTTGCTTCTGTAAAGCCTATGAAGCCTTGCCACGTACTGATCTTATTAGAAACAAAAGTCATGGTGCTAACAAATCTTCAGTTTGTTTCTTTTTTTTTTTTTTTTGCTTTTTTGGGTCTCACACCTAGCGATGCTTAGGGGTTACTGCTGGCTCTTTGCCTAGGAATTACTCCTATCAGAGCTCGGAGGACCATGTAGATGCCGGGGATCAAACCCAGGTTAGCCGTGTGCAAGGCAAACATACTACCCACTGTGATATCGCTCCAGCCCCTCTCAGTTTTTTAACTTCAGTTTTTTTTTAACAAATTGGAAATTCTAAAATATAATTTTAGTGCAGAGATTTTGGTACATCAGAGAGAGTCACTCATTTTATAGTTAGGTCGGAACTTCTTTTTTTTTATCTTTTCTGCTTATGTTTTTTTTTTTATCTAGACAGAACTTGTTTTTTTTAAATGAAATAACTTCTTTTTTAAGAGACCATAATTCTGAGATCATTCTAGTTCAAACAAATGATGTGTCAGACCATCGCTATGCTATGAATGAACTACATGGGTTTTGCCTTTGTCTTCCAAGAAAGCTGGAGAAAATCTTCAAGTAAGTAAAAATGCATTTCAGTTAGTAAAAGTTTATTTCCAAAGATCCATGGTAAAGAATTAAATATTCATTCTGACAGGCAATAATGCAGAAATAATTTTTAACAAGTATATAAAACAGAGAACTGCCGTGACAATATAAGAAATGCTGTCTCCAGATAGGATATTTATGTATCATAACAATAATAAACTTAACAAGTAGATGTCACTATTAAGACAAAATTACCCTATAGGGGAGGAATTTAAGAGCATGACAATTTAGTAAGCTTGGGTTTTAATTCTTGCTACACTACTTATTAACTCTATGACCTTTTGTGACCTCAATCTCTCTGTTATTCTATTTCCTCGTTTGTAAATAGGGGAATGATAATAAGGATACCTACTTCATAGGGTCATAGTTAAGATAAATGAGTTATTATCTCTAACTTAAAACAGTACAGGCACATAATGTGTGTTCATTCATTCTAATTAGTATACAATTAAAAAATAAAAGAATCAATCCAATGCAAGATCTAATGTCAGATTGAAAACTCTCATGTTCCTCACTAATACCTTTCTGCAAAACCTTCCTAGTCTGTTATCTTTTGTCTAAGTTATCATATTATTCCTTTCAGTCAAATTTTTAAATCAGAATTAGTACACAAATGTAAATCCAATGAGTGGACACTTAAATATTTCCACTTAAATCTAGAAATAGGAGAAATACTAGAGGTAAGTACAAGATATATTAGTCTAGATTCATTTTGATGGCTAACATCTTTAAGTAAAGCACTGTTTTTATAACTTTGTATAAATATACAAAATTGATATATTTAATTTTGTATATTTAAAAAGTGAGATTCAAAGACAAAAAGCATCCTTTTCTGTCTTTCTTAGAATGAATGTAAGTTTAATTTTCTCTCAAAACATCATAAACTCTAGGGATACCTAAGTACTCTTCTATTTTGAGTATGAAGAAAAGAGGCAAAGAAAATTTATGATAAGAGACAGACCATTCTGATATAAATTTTAAGTAGCAACTAATTATATGTATATATATTTGTATATGTATATGCATATATTGTTGTTTACAAATAAACACAATTCTACAATTTAATTATCCTGACCATGTATATCTTTGTACATTTTATTTTATCAGTGTTTCCTTTTTCTTGTTAAACTTTATATTTTCTCAGAGAAAAGTATAAAACTATGTTCTTATCATATACTATAAAATGCTTACTTAGTTTACTTTGAATAGACATATTTTCTTAATCTAGTCACCTTGCTGACAATATCTTAAATAAGCGACAGTTTATCATCTAAAAATCCACATGCCACCTGAAATATGAACATAATAGTTTCTGTTCTTAATTCAGAGTTCTTAGTCTGTTCTGAATGTTTTATAGCCTAACAAAGTCATATGAAAGGAATTTTATACATTTTTCTTCTGTCCCTCTGCTGGCAGTGGAAGTAAATCCCAAAAGTATTTCAGTAGGTGCTATTAATATGCAAATAACAGAGAATACACCATTTCTAATAGACCTCCCAACTGCATGGGAGGCGTCGCTGTTGGAGCAAATTAGCTTTCTGTAATTTGCATGCTTTTCACAACCTCCTGGGATTATATTTTTAGATCAGAGACAATAAAAGCATATGCAGTTAGCTTAAAATGTAACTAATTTTAGACTTTGAAACAATTTTAACCTAACTCTTTGTAGTGTTAAACAGCTATTTGCAAAGAAACTTTTATAACAGTCTATAATTTTCATAGCACTGATTTGCCATTAATGGCTCCATCTCTCTAGAGCAGAAAAAAAAATACAGGAACACACCAGGTATATAGGTTTCACAATTGGTTTAAAAGATACACGGAGAGGTGAACTGTAGGCCCAGGAACATATTTTTTTTTTTTTGCAGTTACAAAGGTTAATAGGCTTCCAAAGAAAACAAAATTGGCACAAATGTAAAATGTTTTCTGACCGATGAACAAGGCACAATTGTTTCATTTAATTCAATATATAGACCTTATCCTATCCAAATACCCAAACGAATAAAATGACATCTAAACAAACTAATAAAACATATTAAATTTGCTCATTCTAACTATACTAATTTATAATCTTACAAATCATAATTTTCTAAAACTATTATCCTGAGTCTTAAAAATTAAGGAAGATCTCAAAAAAAAATACCCAGACAGCTCGACAGCAACCAAAGTCATAAGTGATTGGGAAGTCAACAAAATGTATTAGTACTATGTTTTTTGTTTCTCAGTCAGGAAGAAATTGTATAATCCATTGAAATTTGCATTATTAAATGTGTCTTTTATTGAGAAAATAAATTATTTTTATCATTTCTTAGACCACATGAATAAGGTTTTTAAATAAAAAGTATTTAGATTATCTTTCAGTCTCTTCCTTTCCAATACAGAACAAATAAAATAATATGTTTAAAGGATAAATATGATCTTTAGCATGTGGTTTTTATTTTGATCCAAATTATCTACTAACTAAACTATCTCACATTCCTTTTATTTATGTAGACACAGGTTTGTAACAAGTTTATGATACAAATTTTTCACTTGATCAAATTTTAAAATGAGAATTATGTAGGAGTGGTTGTCTCAAGGTATTTCTTTTTTTCAATTTGTCCTGTAGGTAAAACACCTGATTGGAGAGAAAAGAGATAAATAGATAAATTTAATTTCTCTTTTTTGAAGAAAGAGAAATGAAGAAAAAACATGTGAGGTTTCCTACTAAAGAGAAATAGGTTTGAATTGGCAATATCACTGAATCTTGCCTTGTAGAGTCCACCCTTGAACTGGAAACTTAAAAACCACATGAGGTGATTGAATTGAAACCCTCTGCATAATAGAAAATAGAAGCCTCACTGAAGAAAGACAAATAAAGAAATAACATTATTTTATAATGGCTATTATAATGTTCTGGTTACATCTTCAACTGACATCACTCAAGAGATTTCCACACCTGAATGTTGTTGCAATGCGAATGAATGTGTAGTATTAATATGCTGATGCTGGTACTACATTTTGTGTTAAGTCATATTCAATTTAGAGCCACTGGTTGTACTCAGTAATTTCAGTGTGTGAATTTAATTTTAGGAGTCAGGATACAGCTCAATGAAAGGCACATATTTTGCAAAATGACCTCAAAGTTTTCTTCTCTGAGCCTATACACACGTGCACATACAAAGAAGAAAAAAAAAAGTTATGTTGTATCATAGGTTTAAAATAAACTGAACACAAGCATTATATTTTAAAATAATATTAAAATACATCTCTACCAGTAGTCTTAAATGTATACACTTATATGTGAATTTAATATTATCAATTTAATTTAAGACTTAAGTATATTATTTTTCACTTAGTAATCACATTTTGAAATACTCATCATTATATCAAATAAAATGAATCCATGAATATTTATACAAGTAAATCTAGGTAGACATTATGAAAAGACAGTTTAGAGCTTCAAATATGTCATTGAAAACTGATGATTTATAAAATATCATATCAAATAATAAAAACAATAAATTGTATTCTATTAATATACAATCACAATACTCTAAGGGGGCTTAGAATAGTTCCCAACAAATATTAGGGTTTGGCAGCTCACCAGCCTCATATGAAGTCGACAACCATTCCCTCCAACCGATTGATAAAGGAAAATGATCATAGGCTCTAGAAAGTCTGAAGCTCTTACTTTAATCTCTTTCCACAAACTCCTCACTCCACCTAAAGCAGTGCAGTGCACATACACCTATCAAATCAAGTCTGCTAGACATGTATACTTAACAATAGATTGGGGAAGGGAGTCACTGATGTAATGGGCCTTAATCCTAAACAATGAAGTGATAAAAGAAAACTCTTATATCTGAGGCTAAGTATTAGGGGACCTTGTCCCAGAGACTGATCTTGTCCGTGGGCTATAGGCTCACCTAGTACAAGAGTGGAACCCTCAAGTGTTGTTTTCTCCTTTCTTTAGCTTTTAACAATTTTAATAATATTTCTTGTCATTTTGTATAAACACAGCAAGAGAGACAGACATTTATCTACACAGGATTAAATTTATAGAGTAACTGTTACTGGAACATCTTGCCATATCCCAGACTATATTCCTCTTGGTCTGGTGGTTTTATTCCTAATCCCCAGAGAGTCCTCAAATCAATTGCTTATCTTTGGATCAGGACAGAGTTTGTTAGATGACCATGCTCTTAGCTTATAATATTGCTCAGGACATTTAGTCTGTCCCATGTCAAGTCCAGGTAGCTTACTCACAGCTTGCCCTTGGTTCATCCAATCCCATGATTGGAACCCTCTTTTGGTGTACGTAATTAGAATCAATCCCAGGACAAGTGAGGTTTTGAGTTAGGAAACATGATGGATGTCCAGGAGTAACCAATTCAGAGTTAATTAACTCCTATATCACAAATACATAGTTTTTACTGTCTTCCTGTGTCTATACAAAAATCCTTTATACTAGCATAGAATACATGAAGGACATACAAAAAGAGAGAAACAACCTTTCATTTATAATACAAAACCCAGGCTGACAAGTCGGAGACAGAGGAATGTGAACAAAGGGTAATCCAACATTACTATATATAGATTTTAACATATGTTCATATAATTTATATGTTCATTCTATTTCTTCTTCTGTAATGTTTCTTCTTTAACAGTTTCCTCTGCAACAATCCCCCTTGAGTTTTGCCTCAGCACACATATGTTTTCTAACAGTATACTTGGCTCTTAATTTTTTAACCCCTGTTGACAATTTCCCGAGTAAAGTTGAGTGAAGGGCTTTAATTCAATCACCTTGTGCTTGTTTCAAAGTTGCAGTTCAAGTGTGAAATCTACCAAGCAAGATTCAATGATATTGCCATCTCAAACCCATTTTTCTTTAGTTGGAAGTCTCAAATTCCCTCGAATTACTCTGTATTTAAAATATTTCATTTCCTGTGTTTTTATTATTGTATTAGGAATGATATTTCTTCTGATTAAACTGTATGCTTCCTAAGAGAAAGGTCTGGTACTGCATTATGAGACCAATTCCTTAAATAAATCATGAGTTCTAGAAAACATTAATCACGATCATGATCACGATCTTCCCGTTGATCATCTATTTGCTAGAGCGGGCACCAGTAATATCTCCATATGT
Source organism: Cryptotis parvus (assembly GCA_021461705.1). Lineage (NCBI taxonomy): Eukaryota > Metazoa > Chordata > Mammalia > Eulipotyphla > Soricidae > Cryptotis > Cryptotis parvus. Next base: position 164,929 of record JAJIBD010025566.1, on the reverse strand, counting down.
CCTGTCTCATGCCAGTAGAGCCAGTGGCATCGGCTTGCTACAGCAACATAAAGAGCCTCAAACCATTATATTAGGTCATGGGAATGACCTAATATAATTGTTACTGGAATTTGGCATATCAAATACAACACGAGAAGCTTGCCAGGCTTGCCGAGCGGGAGGCAAACTCTTTCAAATCAATTTTAAACTTAACCTCTCATGTATTCTGTTAAGTGAGAAGAATTTTATAGCTTAGAACCCCCATCTCCTTTATAAACGAGCATTTATTCTTCCCTCTCAGAGGGATTAACTATGGAAACCCAAAACATATTTTCAGACTAAACTAGTTTTGCACAGTTTTCACATGACCTTAGATACCTCATTTATTTCTTCTGTCTCAGCCTTTCTATTAGTAAAATATTAAAGGTTCAATCTGTCAAGCCTTCTGAGTTGCTATGAGGATTTCCCCATGCAACACCCTTGCATGAGCATGTTAAAGGGACAGACTTTTTATAAACAGAGAGGCAGGTCTTGATATTCCAGTTCTAGTCAGCATTCCTGAAGTCTTATAGTGTCTGAGAGTTGCTGAAGTATCTGGCTGCCTGTAGGTAGGATGACATCTGAAGGTCCTCATCTTTGATGATTTGGCAGCACCTTCATGAAAGAAAAAGAAACTACTTTATGGGCTCAGCTTTGTTCATGGACTAGATGTTTGGAAATGATCTCCTTAATGACTGATTTCAGTCAAGGAGAACATTTTTGGCTTCTCATGTGAAACAAACCTGGGTCAGCAGGGTTGAGGATATGAAGTCACAGAACTGTGTTTATTTTTATTGAAAAAGAAGGCAGAGAGACTTGGGCTCTAACTATTCTCTCTCTAACAGGAGAGAGAATTTCATCTCAAGAATTTTAAGACAAAACACAAGATTGCTTTTATTCAGGGAAATTAAAGTTGCTCTTCTATGTTTATCATTCAAATAAACCAAAGGATAAATTTCTTTTTAAGAAAATGCTGCATCTATTACTCATAAAAATATCCCAAACACTACAGAGCTTAAATAATCAGACCAGTTTTGCTTTTCTCTGGAAATCATTGACTCTCATCCTTCTACCAGTGCCTCATTCTTTATTAATATCACAAATTTCTCTTTCTAATAACATTTTGAGATACGATAATTCTGAATATATTTCTGGAGTGAACCCACATTTCTTCCTGGAATAAGTTGATACCTCTAATTAATAGTGGAAATCCCTTTCTCTGTCATAAGAAATGAGTCCTCTTAGATTAACTTCTTCTAGTTTCTAGCCATGTTCTTACATTACCCTCAGGTCTTATCCATCCATTGTTACATTTTTTTTCATTTTTGTCATAAGGTTGTACTTACCATGAAAAGAACTACAATTTGCATGTACTGAACATAACTTTTTTAAGTAGTCACTGTGCTAGGAGCCTTAGATTGTACTATCTTTAAAGTTAGATAATGTTATTCTCAATGTAAAGCTAAGAAAATTAAATTTCAAATAGACCAAAATAAAGCTGATAGATAGTAGCACAATCATAGTGTTATTCAAGATACACTGATGACAGTTTCCTCGATTTTTCATTATATAATTAAAACAAATAAACTAACATTAATAGTTACATACCATTATGCCCAAAAACATAGCTGCATTATGTGCACAGAACACCTATTGCTGAAGATTCATAACTCCTACAATAATATAAATTTTTTAGCTAAAAATTAATCAGCAATTTCAGTGATAAATTAAATAGATGCTCTCAAAACAGCACATTTGTCAGAATATAATTAGTTGTTTTAGAATGATGCTATAGGCATCTTATGTGTAAATATTTCTTTGTCTCACATATATAAAGGAGACTCAGTGAGGTAAAATAACTTCTCTGCCAGCCAGTGATTAAATTTCTCCCTTTCATAACTGCAGATAACCCTAGTACAGAAGTTTATGGAGGCAAAATACATGTTAGCAGACGGGCAATGGGCATTAAGTATTTCAATGGTGAGAAAGTTGAACATCCAACATCCCAAAGAATGGAGGTGGGATATTCAACCTTCAAAAAAGTGGAGACTGAATTCTGGATGAATAGCTATGGTTCAGAGCAGATCTAGAAGGTCCAATGGACAATGGTAGAGGGATATTGGCTATCTGGGTGGTGGACCTGGGAAAGTAGCATATGTTTATATTCTACCTCTAAAATATATACAGTCTTGCAAATAAATGGTACCTGAAAAAATATAAATATGTACATATGTATATATGAATAATATAAATATATATGCATATATACTTATCAAGGTAATATAAATCTAAGCATATATGGCAAAAGATATATCTTTATATAGAGAGAATATATAGCTTTATGCCTCTAACACTATCTTCTCTTCATCATCAATTTGCTTGAGCGGGCTCCAGTAACATCTCCATATGTCCTGTCTCATGCTAGTAGAGCCCAAGGGTATCTGCTCGATCCAGGAACATAAGGAGCCTCAAACTATTAAATTAGGTCATGAGAATGACCTAACATAGTTGTTACTGGTATTTGGCATATCAAATATGACACTGGCGGCTTGCCAGGTTTGCCGTGCGTGTGGCATACCCTTGTAGTCACCTCTAAATACAGCATTTATTGATGAGCATTTTTGAGACTCACAGACATGAGGCAGCTTTATGTATGATATATATATATATATATGATATATATGTATGATATATATGTATGATATATATATATATATTTATGTATATTGAAAAAAAGGAAACAACTCATAAAGGTGAAAGAGCTTGAGAGGCAGGAATAATACCTAAGTCATGCAATTCTCTTCTTTCCGATCTCTGTTAGCCTCCTTTCCGTAAGCTTCTGGAACACGATTACTCTTCAGCAGACTATGGTAATGTATGCTTGGGAAAAAATGAAATTAAGCTAGTGCTTCAGTAATTCTTTCATAATGTAATCTGAACCAGGCCTTATTAATGAGGCCAAAGTATTTCCCATCCAACTGAAGTCCTGCAATTATTTAAATGTGTAAGTGAAACCATTCTTTATACCTTCATTCACAGTCCATTTAAATCAGAAACTGAGTTTTCTCGGTTTACTAACTTGGCATTAAGCTCCATTTGAACAGTTTAAGAACTATCAACAGTTGTAATGGCCCATAATAAATATATGTACAATTATTTCTATATAGGTAGTTCTTTGTAGTTAAAATATTACAAATATAGTTAGTAACCATAGCCTATTTAAATACTGAGTATTTTAATATAAATTTGTATAGGAACATTTCATATATCTATAAAACTTATATTTTATTTATTGATATAATTGAACATATTATCATTACTGATTTACACCAATGAAATAATATTCAAAGATGTTGACTAACCCAAGGAGATACCAAAATAGAATGTAGAAAACCACTCTGTGCTGCACACCATAAGAAATATGATTTTTCTTTCATAGCTACCATGAAAAATTCCATGTTGGCTATAACTTGAATAATGGTCAGTTACATAGAATGTAATGCTTATTTATAAGAAAAATTATAATTTAAGCATACATTTAGTTGTTTTTATATTCTTTCAGCAACTTCTTCACTAATTTCTTTATGTATTTGGGTCATTCAAATTATCCCTAGTTTGCAGAAAGAATAAAATTTACCCTAAGAAATCAAAAATAATAGTGTCTAAGACTCAAAATTTATTTAGGATACTGTTATAAATATAGTCATATTTATTTTTTAATATTTTGTACAGATTTTACTACAATTCTTTAAAATTTTATTATGCCATGTGTGATCACAGTTACAAGGTTGTTCATAATTGGGTCTCTGCCATGCAGTGTTCCAGCACCCATCCCTCCACCAGTGCCAAATTCCCACCACCCATATCCCAAACACGCCCCCAACACCCAAACCCTGCCTGCCCCTAGTATATTAAAGTTAGGCAGTTAACCTAAGGATATTCTTAGATATTGGGAAAAGGACTGTAATATATCTTCCTCTCTTAAAGCCTAAAATCTCAAAAAATCTTGTTTTATAAATTTTCACTGATAAGAGATCCAGCTCATGAGAATTACTTGTTTACTTTGAATAGAGAAGTAAAAAGGGCTTGATGATTTTTCTAAAGTAAAGAGTTCTTAAAGAATTTACATAATAATTAGTATAATAAACACACAATGTCTCACTAGATATATCTAATATAGCTAAACCTCAATAAAGTATCTATAGAAAAATAAAAGTTTAATACATGAAAAATAAAAGTCTTACAAAATCTTTAATAATCAACAGTAAATTTGCTTTCAGAAGTTGAGAAAATATCACAATAGCAACAAAATCACTGCAGTTTAATGAAAAATTATAATGAATTACACAATACTGCTGAAAATGGACTGTTTGTTTTGGTTGGTTTTGATTGCACCTAGCATGCTCAAGGTATAGTCCTGACTATATATGTGGTGCCTGGGATCGAACCTAGAAAATTTTAAGTAAAATAATGACAAATATGAGAAAAAGTAACATTTAGGTTTAGAGTTGAGAACTGAAGTTCAGAACAGTACACTTAAAGTGGAAATTTAGTGGCCAGAGTGATAGTACAGCAGGCAGAGTACTTGCCTTGCAGGAGGTTGGACATATTTAATCTGTGCAACTCCATAAGATCCCCAGATTTCCCCCAGGAGTTATTTCTTTTTTTTTAATTTTTAATTTTTACAATTAAAAAGATATACAATTAAAAAGTTCATATTTGGGTTTTGTTCATACAGTGTTCCAGCACCCCTCCATCCACCAGTGCCCATCTCCCACCACCAACGTCCCAGGTTCCCTCCCCTCTCCCCCATCCCTCCTCCATGGCAGGTTCTTTATTTCTTTCCCTTACTTTCTCTTTCTCTTTTCCTTCCCCTCCAGAGTATGGATTAAAGAACATACATTAAAGGATTGTCATGTGTATCCTTTTTGCCTCTATTTAATGTTCAGTTCTAGGTTGGCTTTAGTACCCTTGACAATTGTTAGCACACTGTTCCATTTTCTGTCTTACCTAGCCTCTGACTCCCACATGTTTGTGATAATTTCCACCTTTGACAAGGAGACCTCCAAGGAGTTATTTCTGAAGGCAGAGCGAGGAATGACCTCAACAAACAAACAAGTAGAAAAATCTTACTCTCTGAAAAGCATAAATGATGGAACTATAATGGTAATTAAGACAAGAAATGAATTATGAAGAATTATTGAAGTTTGGATCTTCAAAACGGAAAGTTAATGAAAAGTTGTTAGCAAGCCAAAAAGCCAAGTTAGATTTTCCCCTTGAAATTGTTCAGGAAATCACAAGCCTCAAATAATGATCAACGGAAGATTTGTCGTGATCGATGCCTTTGGCCATTCGAATTTCTTCTTTGTCAAAGTTTCTGTTCATCTCTCTCCCCATTTTGTATTGGGGTTGGCTGTTTTCTTCTTATGTAGCTGTACCAGTGCCTGATATATCTTGGATATTACCCCTTATCAAATGGGTACTGGTGTATATCTCACCGTGGCATAATAAAATATTTAAAAAATATCAATATTATCATTCCATCTCTGAATTGTTACCAGTAATAGATACCAGTAAGCCTAGCAAGAAGCCAGAGCAAACCGCACATCATGCAGTCAGTCATTCTCAACATCCAGACTCCATAGTTCCTCAGAGCTCCATTCAAGAGAAAACCTGATCTTTCCCCTTTAAGTTTCATCAGTAAATGCTTGAGATGAGCGCCTTCTACTGAGACTATACCACCCACACGGCAGAACCTGGCAATCTACCCATGTTTTATTTACTTGTTATGCCAAAAACTAGTAACAATTATGGACCTCAGTTCCATGACCTGAAATGGTTTGGGGCTCTTCCTGTCCCTGGAGCAAGTAGATGCCTTTGGGTTACACTTGCTTGTGACAGGACTTATGGAGATGTTACTAGTGCCCACTCGAGCACATCGATGAACAATGGGAAGACAGTGATACAGTGATATTATTCCCAGTACTATTCTTATTTTAAAATTTACAATCTTCTCATTTTTAAGAGTTTTCTGTGGGGGCTGGAGCAATAGCACAGCAGGTAGGGCATTTGCCTTGCTTGCAGCCAACCTGGGTTCAATCTCCGGCATCCCATTTTGTCCCCTGAGCACTGCCATGAGTAATTCCTGAGTGTAGAGCCAGGATTAACCCCTGAGAGTCACCAGGTGTGACCCAAAAAGCAACAAAAAAAGGAAGATTTTTGTGGACAATTTCTTTTGAAATTGCAATTCACCTTGCATAACTGTACTCTCTTCAGCCAGTCCATTTTGGAATTGATGGTATTTACTAAAAATAGTCAATGTGCATAAAAACTGTGTGCTGAAAGTTGGTAAAGGAACAAACATGATAACCTCTCAGTATCTGAATTTCAAATCATAATGACCTCAGAGAGAGAAAGAGACAGTAGGGTGGGAGAGAGAGAAATAGAGAGAGAGAGAGAGAGAGAGAGAGAGAGAAGAAGGAAAGTGCCTGCCATAGAGACAGGCTGGGGGTAGATAATGGGGTTGTCAGGAGGATAAAGGGGCACCTTGGTGGTGAGAAATGTACACTCATGGAGGAATGGGGGTTGGAACATTGGAGTGACTAAAACCCGATTATAAACAGATTTCTAATTGCATCACATAGTGATTCAATAAAAATTTTAAATAAAGGATTTTTTAACAGCATAAACTTTTCTGAGAAGTCTTCCAGTTATATTAGCATTCCAAATTCTACCTCCAATGGCAGGTAATTAAGAAAACCAAGACAGTATTTTCATAATATTTTTGCCTTAATATTGTTAATGTGTTTCTATCAGTATTTCCAAACTGAAGTTTTAATGTTTGAGTTTACTCATATCTATCAGATCTATGATTTTTTGTATTTTAGAAAAATTACCAAAGAAAACCCCTACTCAAGTTCAGAGGTATTTATGTGTTCAGTCAAGCCACTGTAATACCAGCTACATTCTACAATTCTAGCTTGAATTTGACATCATTTAGTATTTCCTCTATATTTTGCTTTATACAAAGTAAATAAAATGTCCTGGGAAATTTTTAGAATTTCTCTTCTAATTTATGAGATTTGACATATCAGCTGTCTATAGGAAGAAGAAGATACAGAGTTAGAAATAAAAGTCTGAATTAGTTATATAGAAGTAGAAACATAAATGGTCTGTAAAAGCTTACCATAGATGGCCAACATGAGGGTAATGACAGACCTAGTTCCTTGTCCATTTCCTCCCAGTGTTTGTGTTACCTCTCCAATACCTATTTCTTCTATATTTGTCCCAAATGTCCTAGAACTTGTCTTTAGGGTTCTTAGCATGAATGATTCCAATCTTCTTTCATGACCTACATTCAGAACATAATGATGTTATGGTTCCAAGTTCTCCTAAAAAACTAATGAACTAATGAATTAAATAATTCTCAGATGTAAGTAGTTCTTAGTTTCCTAATCATCACCCTTTCTAGTATTTGATATGTGATTTGCATGACAGAAAAAAGAAGAATGTTATTATCAATGTTTGGAAGATACCTTTCTCATTGTTATGTCAAAGTCAGAGTTACATTATTTTGGAAGTAGGCTATAGTTATCAAGTGTAGAAAGTCATATCCATCATGATAAAATAGATAATATTGCCCCCTAAAATACAACTGAGAGAGACATTGGATAAAAATTAGGGAGTGATGATAGCATAAGGAAATAGAAGAACAATTTGAAAAATGATTAATTCATACATGTTTGATCTGTTGTGTAGCATAGAATTAAACTTATGGTGATTATTTGCAAATAAACTCACAAAATATAAGTTATATCTGACCAGTGGTCAAAGCTACTGACAGTTTGAACAAGCAAGTGTTGGCTTGCTTGTTCAAAAGGTAAACATGTTGTACATTGTTGAGAAGTACAGCATGCATCGGAAAGAATATGTGCATGTAGTGACTTGTTCACATTACAATACTACAAATAAGCTACATGTATGTGATATAATTTAGATTGCTTCTATGACAAGCAGCTAACAATAATGCAGTAGTCAAATAAATATTTAAAACTTTAATTCATATTCTGTACATACAATTTTACAAACTATGGATCAAAAACAAAATAACTTGTATCATTACAGTTTCAATAAAACAGTAATTTACACATGACTATTTTGCACATTTTGTTATATATCTACCATATGTCTCTCCATCTTCTAGTGCTTACAAGTAATAAAATTGTAGCAAACTTGTATTGGTACAATGCTATTTGAAATATATAGTCAATATATTTGCCATATTTTTACTATGATATTAATGAAGACCGGGGTCTGAAATTTTAAAAACTGCTAACCATTACCATTTATTTATATCTATCAAATCATCTGTGTTAATTGGTAAGTAGGAAACGTGTTAATAAGAAACAATTATTTAAATAGGGCAAGTAAATTAAAACTATTAACTAATTTTAATTGCTTATTGATGTATCTTTAAAATTAATTATTTCTTGATAAACTTAGTATAAAATGTCATGATTTAATCCTAAATATATGTCTAATGCTGAGCAGAAAATAAAACCATCTTAGTTTTGTTAGTTTTTCAGTTTGTCTTTTTCTATTTTTAAAAGAACACTGTATACCTGGTGTTATGACTAGAAATACAGCTATTTGAAAAATGTTTTTAAAGTGTGACAACTTTCACTGCTTCAATTATATGTGTTGTTTTATATAGAGAAATAACTATATAAATTATTACATATCTTGATAATTTATACTACTGTCATGATAAGTCAACCCATAAAATGTATTTTATAATATAGTAGAATATAAGGAAAGATACTAAAGAATTGAATGTTTTAAATACTGAATGTTAAATACTGAATATGTAAAAATTAAATGTATAAAATCTTTATTAAGTTGCTACAAATTGTGCATTAGGATGTGTAACATTTGCCAACAGCTTATAAAATGAAGCTATAAAGTCTTCAAAAAACTTCAAAAAATTTTGACAAATGCTTATGCTGATAATAAAAATAGAGATTTCTCTTTTTTTTTTTTTTTTTTTGGTTTGGGCCACATCTTGTAGTGTTTTTTAGCGGTTACTCTTGACTCTGAGCCAAGGGACACTCCAGAAGTGGCTCAAAGGATTGTATAGGGTATCAGGGATCAAACAAGGTTGAGTGACGGCAAGGCAGGAAGTTTACCAGCTGTACTAGCTCTCTGCCAAATAAAGCAAATTTATCTTTGCCTCTTGCTGATTGTTCTCTTAAAGAAGGCAAATATTCAGTGAAGTCTGAAAGGTTTGTTTTTTTTTCTTTTCTAAAAAAAGAGTACAGTGCATCAATTATTTTTGAGAAATTTTGTTCTAGATAATGAAATAAAGTTAGAAAACATCAAACTGAGTGTAAAAAATGAATACAAAATATTTTACGACTTTTGACAGATTTTAATTAGTCACCTTTAAAATGTTTCAGTGAACAACTCAAAACACAGAGTAAAATGCATGGTGAGGAAACATTATGACATGTGGGTGTGTGCTACCTGCACACTTGTGTGCATGCGCACACACACACCTGGTGGAGGAACACTAGTGTTTGGTGTGAAACAAGAACGTACATGCATGAAACTTTGTTATTACAGTATTACTAATCATATGACTATATATATTCATGTATAGCTACTTATATGTAATTAACATTCTTATTGCTTGTCACCATTTAGTTTTCAAGTTCATTCTAATAGATTCATTAGAAGCATAACTGCCTCTTCTCTTTTGGTTTCTCCTTTCAGGTATCTTTTTCCAGCACTTAAGTTTTCACCCATGCTTCCTTAAATCTAAATTTAATCTCATATAGTCAATGTTTGGTTGGGTCTTCTTTTTTCAAGTCTTCAGACACTTTGGATCTTTGGATCTTTTAAAATCTTTGAAAAGATCTTTTAGATATTTTCAAAATTAATCATGTTAAAGTAATTACTGATAGATAAGTACTACTAATCTATAATTCCATTTTTCTTTTCTTTTCACTGCTTTTCTTCATAAATTGATGTTATAATTTCTCTCTTTTGCTTATCCATTATAGATGCTATGATTTTGACTCCCATAGTATTCACATTAAGCAGCTTTGGGTGTTCTATGCTGGTCTTCTTTCTCCTAGAAGTTCCCTTTCTGTTACAAAATCTTCAGGAGATGCAACATGGACTTCTCAACATGGTATTAGAACACTTGATAGTCATTGAAAAAAATCGGTACTTAACTAGCATTCTCATGCCTTGTTTATTTAAAAGAGCAAAACTGGAAATAGCTTAGAGAATAATATCTAAATTTAAAGATTCTAGGAAAAAGAGCACTAAATATTCAGGTTCTAGGTTAAAGAATTTATTAATGAAGTAAAAATACTGCCATGTGAGCAACAATTTATCAATTTTTTAAAAATTGGGTCTTGCAAAGGCAATACAAAATTTCAGGCACTTGCCTTGCATATAGTTGACCCTGATTCACTCCACGGCACTGCAGATATTACCCTAAACTGCACCCAGTGTGTTTACTCCTGGGCACTACCAAGTGTGGTGCAGAAAAAAAACAAACAAAAAAATAAGAAACGTCTTTTATTAAAGATCTTGTTGAAAGGAATAAAAAGGCAAGCTACATTTTCCAGGGACTGGGATATAGCTCACAGCACTCATGCTTTACATGAGGCAGGCCTCATAACTCCACTCAGGGGTAACTCTCTGAACCAAATCAGCTGTGATTATAATGCCCTATACTATTGCCCCACACAGCATCTCTAGGACTGTCAGATTCACACAGCTGGACTGAGAGTTCTGGATGTGGTACTGTGCCACTGGGAAGACTCTATTTAAGAACTAATTTATATGATTATGAAGTCATCCAAACATTCTTGAAATGACGAAAAACTAACCGATCGCTGATGGAAATAGTTATATAATCATTAAATCTATGTTTCGTATTCTGATTATTATTTTCTAGAGCTTTAAAAATATTATCATTGAAAGAAACTGAGTAAGGAGTAGAGTTGACCATGTCACACATTTTCTTTCATATATATTATCTTAAATTGTAAATATTTCGGAAATATAGATATATATTTCTGAAATATATAAAGTACAATCATCTTAAAATATTAAGGTTTATTAAAAGGAAGCAAGGGGAGAGTAAGAAAATAATCAATTCCATAAAAATAATTACTACTAAATGGGCTTCCTTACAAACTTACTGTTCTGAAAACACAAAAGCACTTTTTATCAATTACAATCTGATTCTAATCCCCAAGAGAATAATGGTGAATCCTGAAACATGAATACACCTTAACAAGATGTATATTCTTTTTTTCTGGGATTGCACCATCTCAAACCATTATGAGACGCAATCACTCTGAACAGTTCAATGACTTTTTTTTTAGATTTTAATTTTGTCATGTCCTGTTAGGACTGCAAGCAACTTTGTTGGGATTTCTAGCATTCTAGTATCTTACTTGTAAAGCAGCCAACAATGGAACCGAATCTATTGAGAGTGTGCCCTTGTCAACCTTCTGAGTTTATTGATATTTACATTTATGATACAAACAAGTTTTCTGAGAGCTTCTTTCTGCTGCCTGGTGTTTGCTTTCATAGGAAAGAGACCAGGCAATTGAGAAAGAAAGAGCCAGCACTTGTGCTAGATTTATTGGCACAGCACACTGAAGAGCAAGCATACCACCAAATAGAGGATATTGATAAGGAGACTAAATTCATTTGAAATCACTAAAACTCAGTTAGGGGCATATTGTATTAAGTGAAATGCCATTACTGAAGGGCCTAGGGGAAAGACTGTATGCCAAGTCATGAGAGCTTTTCAGCTCACTGGAGGCAGCCATTGTACCCACGCACTACATTTGATGGTTTGGAAGTAGAGATAATTTCTACATAGGTCATAAAGGGAATTGAAAATAGCTCAGTCCTTAGGAGCACACACATGAGCTGAATAGTCCCTGGATGAAAGCATGCGAGAGGATCCCTGTGCAGTAAAAACATACACTGAGTGAATATGAATCCCTACTCTGTAAAATGCTTTCGTGATTGTGGTACATTGGTGTACTTTCAAAACTCCCCACTAAGGACCATCATTTGATTTTTTTTTTGTTTGTTTGCAAAGCATTTCTTTCTTTCTAGGGAGAATGGCAGCAGAATTCTAGTTTATTTAATATGTTTTAACCAATTTTTGTTAGAAAGTTCCACTCCACTAAAGTACATTTTCCACTCAAGACAAAACAGTGCTGTGGGTATCCGTTATTGGAGCAGAGAGAACTTGTATCTACAACAATTCAAATACCATATTCAGTAAATTTGTTTTTTGCTGAATTGCCTCCTCTTTCCCAAATTGTGTGATTTCCTCTTTTAATGTCTCTCATGTTGTCCTTGCAAAGTTAATTCAGGTGATCAAGGATGTACTGTAACAATGAGTTAAATTTAGTGATGTGCATAAATCTTGTTATTTAGAGGATAGTCGTCTCTTACCTAACAAAAACCAGAACTGATTTTTTGAAGAAAAACTCACTTGTAACCATAATAGTCCAGTTTTATTCTCATCAACAATGAACTAAATGCAGCACACCTTTCCAAGCTAATTCTGACTTACTTATGCTAAATGCTTCTGGGTTCATCACCTTAAGCAGTCTTCGCATTAGGATTTTATTGTATCAAAGACATTATTTCTAGGAACAGCATTAAAATAGAGGAGAGATTTATTATTTGTAAATAAAAGTATGTAATGACCAGAGAAAGTTATGACCTTTCCCACATTATTTTATTGTGTTTTTATGTCTGTTGTTTGTTAAATATGTAAAATTATACTTTGGTCTATGATGTTAAGTTTGTTGAAACTATAATATAAACAAAAAATGTTATGAGATGATTCAGGTAGTTAGTAAACAATCTAGTCTTTGACTACAGAAAGATCATACTAAGTTATATTCCATTGAGTATTCAGATCTGAAAGTTAAATTTTTTGATGATATGCATACTAATGTGAAGTCTTAAAAGAATAATGAACACAGAAAATGCTTATATTTGGAGCAACAAACATACATTTCAAGGTGAATACAAATATAGACTACTAAACTATCAGTAATGTGGTGACAATTTTTTTCTTGTTTTCTCCAAAGCACCAAACTTTCTAAGAAACTGACCTGTCTATATGAAAATAGAGTGTAACTTTCAAAAGTGCACATGCTTATCAAAAATATGATTTGATATGTTTATGTATAATAACTTATAACAAGCATATCAATTTAGAAACACTAAAATCCTTATTATTCAACTATGAAATTTTATTTTTAAAGACAGACTTGAGATGAAAACTTCAAACTTGCTGCAAAAATTTCTCAGATACACCAGTCCCGGACCGAGACCTCTGGGGTGACCTCAGGAGGAGTGTGGGCCAAATTCTGCCTCGCCTAATCCTTACCCAGTAGCGCCACTCATACCCAACAGCTGTCACTGTGCTTAGACAGTGGTGCCCTACCTCAGGAGTGAGCTCCACAGTGATGACTGTGGAGTTCACTGTCAAAAAATTTCAGGTACAGCAAAAAGTTTTTAAGTGAAAACTCTGGGTCTTCTCAGATTGGAGGTTGGTAACTTACCCGCACCCACTCTGTACTTCCAGAAGCCCAGGCAGCTACACCCACATTCCTTCACAACTGCCATATAAACTCACTGCAAAGTTAAATATTCTGAATTTTCTTGAGAGACATCCTTCAATTTCTACAATTCTAACATCCTTGTTGGAACATACCAGATTGAGTGGGAATGTAATGTATAATTCAACTAAGTTCTATTAAAATTAAATTAATCTTGAAAAATATTAACACAGAAGGCACTACTAACAACAACAGCCTAGTAAACCCTTAGGCAAGGACTTAATATTGTCAGGGTGAGATATAGACATTTTTACAAGTTTTCTTTCACTGAAGTATTTGTGATCATTCCACTATCTCTCTAGTGATAAAAAGCAATATAAAATAAATGATTTTCGGCCTCTAATGAAGGCAGTCTGAGGGGGTGGTTGGGAAAATGGAGACAATGGTGGAGGGAAGGTGACAGTGGTAGTGGGTCTGTGGCTGGAATATTGAATGCCTGTGAACAATCATCATGAAAAAATTTGTAAATTATGGTATTTAAAGTGGAATTTTTATTTTAAGGAAGAAAATGGAGATTGCAAGTCAAAACATAAAAGACGAAATTTTTGGAATAGTAACATGACTTGATGATCAGATATGTTGGATTATACCATACAAAGAGTATTGTGTTCTGACAAAATCTATATGTTCTATAAAAAAAGACCAGAAACTATTAAGTGCCCTTTTGTGTTTGATTTGTGTTCCACACCTTGACCTGTGCTAAGGCCTTACTCTTGTCTCTGTGCTCAGGTGTGCTCCTGGTAGGGCTCAGGGATCATCTTGGGTGCCCGGATCAAAACAAGTGCAGGGCAGTGCTTTTCCTACTATACTATCTCTCTCCCACAGCCGATACCATAACTGCATTTTAATGCCCCATATTGCATTTTCATAAGAAGGTTTTACAGAGTTTCTTTTATTTTCATGTTAATTATTTAATTTTTAATGTGGTTATATCTTAGCTAATATAAAATTTGCCATTTTAACTAGTTTAGATGTGTACTTTGATTACAATGTTTACCACACTGTACTATTCATTTCTATAAGCTATGCATCAACACAAAAAGAAATTCTGTATCCATAACTCCTTGCTTTCACCTCTTAGAATCTGGTAAACTTTGTTCTACTTTCTGTCTCAGTCATATAGTACAGATTTAGGTATTATTTAGAATTTCTATAATGAGCTTTATTTTATTCAGAAGTTGGTTACAATTTCAAATATTAGGGGGTCAAGGGAGAATACAGAGGGTAGCGCATTTGCCTTGCATATGGCCAAGGTTAGAGCCACAACAGCAAATATCAGTCCTCTATGATGCAGTTTTGTAATAGCCTCTTAATAATTAGAGTTCTTGACAGTATGTTTTGCTGTATACATGAATATCTGGTTGAACGTTGTGCTTCTCATGAAAGCAGATCATTGAGAAGTTAACATAGGTAGTTGACTCCTTTACTTCCCTCAAGGACTGGGAAGATTATACAGTGACTTGTACTCAACCTCGGTTTGATTTCTTGCACTATAACTTGCCATCCTCACCATGTATAGCCCTGGTGCTGCCCCACCACTGTCAGATAATATTGGTGGTATCCTCATTGCAGAGCTCAAATGGCACTTTGCTTTAAGACCCTCACACGGAATAATTTTATATTATGAAGAATCTCCAGGAATGTCCCATGCCCCTAGAGCCTGTGGTAGGATCTCTCTCTGAATTGTTTAAAGCATCACACTTCCACTTGCTAGCTAAAGACAATTGCAAAGTTTCATAATTTGATAAACTGTTTGGAATCTCAGTATTCAGTTTAAAAGAAAGATCTAGGGGCCTGAGCAATAGCCCAGTGGGTAGGGTATTTCCTTGCATGTGGCCAGCCTGTGCAGGCCTGGGTTTGATCCCCGGCATCCCGTATGGTCCCCTGAGCTCCGCCAGGAGTAATTCCTGAGTGCAGAGCCAGAAGTAACCCCTGAGCATAGCCGGGTGTGACCCAAAAAAAGCAAAAAATAAATAAAAAATAAAAGAAAGATCTAGAACATTTATTTATAGTAAGTTTCCAAGTTATATAGCATTATGAAAAAATCCACTGTGCTCCTATAGAAATTTATAACACTTTGTAACATGTTTTGAATGAACTAGTTAATAACTAGTTCTGCAGTCAAAAAATGTTAATGGATTTAATCTCTTTGTATTTTTATTGGCTTTCCTTGTCAATTCCTCTTATAAAACCATCCAATAGAGGACACAGTGGTCTCAGTAACTAAGAATGATTAAACAGTTGTCTCATACAACAATACATGGTCAAAAATCAACTTGCCTTTATTGAAATGTTGCTTTTGATATGCTTATGATATGATCTTTGCATAACTTTGATGTGTTCAAGTATGTTCATGCCAGACAGATAGTACAGTAGTTAAGATATATGCTTTAGGTGTGACTGTATCTGCTATTACCCTGGTTCAAATCTTCAGTACCATATATTGGCCCCTGAACTTTGCTAAGAGTCACTATGACCAGGGCTAGGAAAAGAACCAAACACCACAGTTGTGACCTCAATCCCCAAGTAAAATATTTCACTGAAATGCTACTTATCTTTACAACTGAGTTTTAAAATAAACTTTGCTCTTTGTGAACTTGCCTCTCCCTAATCAGCACCATATCTATCTCATATACTATTGTGAGAATAGTAATATCTACACCTTAGACCTATGGTGAAAGATATATTGTACTCGGTATTATTGTATTAGCATTGTTTTTAATAAAATATATGCATGTCTGAACTCTTTGATATTAATATTGTGAGATAATGCTCCCAGTAGTCTATCAACCTTAATTCTCTTGAGTTATGCTAATTTAAAAAATACCAAGTTGAACATGTTGTTTTTTTATAGAAATTTTATATATTCTTAACAGAATCATTGTTTAAGTTGATTGACCTACTAATTCAATTACTAAAGTGGAATCTGTGATTACACAGACTTGGTGTGATGGGTAAAGTTTGTTTTGTGACTCTGTGTAAAGGTAAATATTTTGCTAGGTGAAAACCGGTCCCCCAATCACATTTTTCTTTGTGTTTTCAAAGTGTGACATCTGTGACAGTTCTTCCAAATTTCGACTGTCAGAGACCCTGTAAGCAATGAAGTCTGCTGCCTACTGAAAAAAAAAAACTACATACTATATTCTGATGTTGATTATACCTGGGAATGTGACATATGAGGTACCTAAAAAGAGTTTCCAATAGCAAACTTGTCAAAATATAATTGCACTCTCATAAAAGTAATACAGCAACTGCATGGTTGACTTCAACATATTCAAAGTGCATGATAAATGAGCAAACATAAACTCAAAAGAAAACATAACTGGTGTTATTTTAAGTAAAGTGATATTTTTGAAGGGTTAAGTATTTCTACAACTAATATATGAGTGTGAAGACTCAACTTCAGTAAGCATATGAGAATATAATAAACCAAACCCACATAATATTAAAATAAGTTAAAACACATGCAAAATTTATGAGAGAATGACAGGTGTAATGCTTGATAAAGTAAGCTTAATGTTCAGAAATTTATCTTCAGGCTGAAAAAGCTACTCTTGCAATTCTGAGTTAGAGTATAATTTTAGAAACTCTTTTCTGTAAAGTCATTCTTTTATTAATGACATCAACTCCAGGTGAGCTGAAAGAGGTAACTTTTTTAAGCATCTAGGAGGACAATCAAGATTCACAAAAGTACTAGGAAGTCAGCATGCACTTTTTTTTTTTTTGCTTTTTTGGGTCACACCTGGCAATGCTCAGGGGTTACTCCTGGCTCTGCACTCAGGAATTACTCCTGGCAGTGCTTGGGGACCTTATGGGATGCTGGGGATCCAACCTGGGTCTGCCGTGGTGCAAGGCAAACACCCTACCTGCTGGACTATCGCTCTGGCTGAGCATGCACTTTTTAAAAATAAAAAACACTATCATAGTTCATGACGAACTGAGGCGTCCGGATGTGGAAAATGGCGGCCCTCATGTGTGGTGGTTCCTCTGGCTTCTTGTGAGGTTCTGCTGGGATGGCGGGCCAGGGAACCCACCTTCCCTCCCCAGGCACCTCGTGATCAGCCGGGCATAGGGAAGACAAGTGACAAGACAAGTGACAAGTGACGAGTCATCATAGTTGATACTATTCATTCTTAGAGGTGGAAAAAAAGTGAAAAGGCTTTCCTCAAAAAAAAAGAAAAAAAGAAACTTTGATTTGTATCCATTCCATTCATTTTACTGCTGTTATATAGGACGCTGTTGAAGATTATGGACAAATAAAGGATCAGGAGGAATGGAAGTTATTTGGGCACTTTTCCACTCTGGGTGTGTGAGGCTGTTATATATTGTAACACCACTGTTATCAGACTGAACTTCAGTAAAAATACTCTACTAAAATGACTTACTAGATGTTCATTGGCAAACTAGACACTGTAAGTTCCGGTTGAAATGATTTGGAGTATCAAAGCAGAAATGAGGAAAATCTCTGCATGATGCAGGGCAGGGTCCCTCTGCTGTGTGACTCAGTATATCTCTCATTTATAATCCAAATGGTCTTTCTCAGACTGGGATTAACTCAATCAGTGGGGTTACATTTGCAACAACCAGCGCTTCTGACTCATCAAGCAAAAATTAGGAAGAAAAATATAGAGTAAATTTTAGGTTAGGAATACTAGTAAATTTTCAGATGAATTTATGATACAGAATTTTGGTGCACTGCCCATAAACTGAGGTTTGGTATATATTTATTTTTATTGGGCTGGATGTATCAGAAGATTATATGAAAGAATCTCTTTCATGCACTATGCATTTGAAACAATCACTTTTCAAATGTCACAATTTCTGATATTAATCATTTACACACAAAATATTTCTGAATATTCAGAGCTTCCATAATAGAACTAGGGACAAAATATATTTGAGTAAATTATTGCACTTGATCACTTGAATTTCCATTTTCATTGATATTGCTCGAACAAGCATCAGTAACCTCTCTATTCATCCCTGCTGCATGCTAGTGTAGCTAGCTGTAGGGCATCTCCTTGCTACAAGAACACGAAGGACCACAAACCATTCTTCAGGTCATGGGAATAAGGTCCATCATTGTTACTGCTCTTGGCATATGGAATACTACACGTTAGCTTGCCAGTCTCTGCCATGTGAGTGGGATACTTTCAGTTGTAGGTAGGCTCTCAGCTCATTCGTTACTAATGAACCGTGCAGCCGCTTTGCAGCCATGTGCAATGGGAAGAGCCAGTAGCAGCTCTGCCCATGTATCAGTGCCTCTGGTTCAGCATACCTGGGCTTGAAATAGGCTTCTCTACAGGGTGGGACTCAGTTGAGCTGGGCTTGAGATTGGCTTTTCTCTTGGGCGAAGAAAATGATTTCACAACTGCTACTTTTTTTCCTTTCATTTATTTATTTATTTATTGAAATATCAATAACTATAATAACAAAATAAAAAAATTAATGCAGTGATTTGGTTAACCTTTACTATGAGTGTTCCGTACTTTTCTGGAATTACTTCATTACTAGATAAAGAAGCTTTGCTACTATAAAATTATGATCCAATAATACAGCTTTAAGGAAACTCTATTTGGTAACACTGCCTATGAATTAAAAGACAAATAATCTGATCATAACTGCTCCATAGCTATTACCTCATACATTTATACTTATATATTTATATACTTGATCACTTGAATCCCATTATTCATCGATTTGCTCGAGTGGGCTCCAGTAACATTTCCATTGGACCCTATCACGTGCCAATGTAGCCCAATGGCATCTGGTTGATTCAGGAATAATTTATATACTTATACATGTGTAATTTATATATCACTAGTAAATAAATGCAATGTATAGGTATTAATAGTCTAGATCACTTTATCACTACCATTTATTTTTTTCTGTTTTGTATTACATATTTGTTATACTCAATCCATCCTATATATTGATTACTTTGTTTCATAACTTTTATTATATAGAATTTTAAGCTGACTTGATTTGCAAATGAATATTAAAACCAGAAAATGAGGAAGATAACTTGTGTGCTTGCCAATCTGAAGAAAAGAGTTTCTTAAAGTAAAGGGTATAGCTGCTGAGATGTGACTGCTAGAAGCCAGAGTTTAGATAAATGAATATACATTTCTCAAAATATGGAAAATAAATCTATAGATGGTTTCCTATATTAAGTCTAATTAGCTCCAGCTCTTACCCAGATATTGGTTATTGAAGCTGACCTTTCTTGAGGAATGCTTCTTGGAATGGACAGTTGACATTATTTTAGGTCACTTGGGTTATAAGGTAGTATACTTACAGTAAGCATTAAAGGCTTCTGGAGAAGGAAATGGTAGCTTCAGATGCTAACAGCTCTAAATATTCATGGCCATAGGCCAGAAGTCAGAAAGACAGTGATCACCTATTCTTTTCAACATGGAGTGCCCCAAATGGAGAATGGAAATCCTTTTTAGTATTCACTATGCACAGGCAAGGAGTGTCTCTCATTCTAGTTTTTGCACAAGGTCTGGCTCTATGCACACTCATTACTAGGTTATTACTATCATTATGGTGGACAATGCAATACTATTTTAAATGGGACAAATTTGGCTCCCAGCTATTCATAAGCTGCTCTTGCAGACCTAAGAGAAAGTAGTTTATAAGTGCAGAGGAATGAAATCTGGCCCACATCCCATGCTTCCTTTACTATAAGTCAGAAAGAAACTTTGTGAAGAATATCAATTCAGCATTAGAAGATAACGTGTGGTTTTTTTTGACTAACTCTTTGGGATACTTGAATAAATTTGATCAGAAATATAAAACAAGTGATATAATTTGTGCTCTTTAACAACCCTTTATGAGGCATTTCCCTGGTGTATTCTTTCACACTTTCCTCATGCACTATTTTTCTTCTTATGAAGAACCAAAAGTTCATATCAAGTCAACATTTGCCAAAGTTTGTTTCTGGAATAGTGGTCCTTTAAAATGGCAACCACTAAAGTCATCTGGGAAAAGTCTTTCTCTCTTCAATACTTAGAATATACTTGGATATACTTAGGCATATTAGAATCACTGAATTGCTGTTTAATTATAATGTTGGACCATTTAGGAGTAAACAATATAATATTTCCTAAAATTAAGTGAAAATGAGATGAATTCTTAAGTTTTACATTTCATGAATAATCAAATTTTGGGCTTGTCACTTGTCTTCCCATTGTTCATCAATTTGCTCAAGTGGGCACCAGTAATGTCTCCATTCATTGGGAATAGGGGCCATTATTGTTACTGGTTTTGGCATATCGAATGCACCATTGGTAGCTTGCCAGGCTCTGCCATGGCTCTGGGTTCATCCCAGGGGGCTCAGTCTTTTTCTATGTCAGACCATCCATTCAAGGCCCACGGGACAGAGCCCTGGGTGTAGACAAGCCTGTCTCCTGACTGCCACAGCTTTGAGAAAACCATAATGTAAAAAGTCAACTTGCTTCAAACATAAGTTATATGCTGAATACCATAGTAAAAAAAATCTTTCAAATCCCTCACCCTAAAAAGTACATTGTAGATGTGAACCTTAATAAGGCATAAAGTTTTGAAATTTCTTGAAAGTGCAGGCATTTTATATTAAAATATCTCTAAAGAGAAAATTTTTGTTATCATCAGATAAAAAATAAAGTCCATGGTAATTTTAGCAACTATAAGTTATAATAATAATAATAATGATGATGATGATAATAATTTATTATATTAAATGACAATCTCTGGTGTTCAAAGCAATTTTACCATCAATTTGGTAACCTCTAGTAATGAAAGCTATGTTTTAGATATCATTCTGTATTTGTTTCAAATGTGAACAATTAAGTAAATTAATTCTTTGCAGGACATGTACCCTTTCAATTTCCAAATAAAAATTTCTTTTCAACCAGATTTGTGGTAACTTTTAATCCTGATTAAATAGTTATCCAATTGATTCCCAACCAATTTATAAATAGGATTCCAGCAAAACAGTTTGTGCATATAACCATCTGGGCAATGATGCCTCTGGCAATTATTAGCTTGGTCTCCCTTCCACAGTATTTCTGGGAAAACATAATGTGCAGTCAACTAGCCCTTTTGTTTATAAGCACTCAATTCTGCAGAAATAAACTTAACAGGCTACTTTATCCATATACTTTAAGCAGCTTGTGTACAGGGAGTGAAGTTTCCATGGCTTTGATTTTCCTACTTTCTTTCTCAATTGAGGTGCATTTATGATGCACTATTGAAGCTGGGGGCAGATCAAAAACAACATAAAATTTTTTTTGTATAATTTATTATTTGTCCAGGGTTTAGAAAAGTTCATGATCTTTGACTATAATCTTTACGTTAGGGCATGCATGGAGAAGAACAGAGCATTTTGCATCTGAATAATAGTCTATAGATGTATTTCTATTTCCTTTTAATGTTTTTTGCAACATATTTAACAGTACCAAGAGCTTACTCCTGGTTCTGTGTCAGGAATTACTCTTGGTAGACTCAAGCAGTGATGTGGGCAGGGGGAGGGATCAAACCCACATTGACTGCTTGCAGGTAAATGCCTTACTTGGTGTATTATTGCTCCAGCCCTTTCTGTTTCTTCTTATAATGAGTACTGAAATTGAACTTTGAGGAAGTGAAATTGAACTTTTGATGAGACTATGTTTGAAGTAGGAGTTGCAGTTCAAAAAAAAATCAAGCAATAAACCCTCATGAAATAATAAGACATATATTTTTTAAATAAAATATTATACAACATAATGACAGAGGTACTAAGATCTAGAAGTAACTTTGGAAACATGAAAGTCAAGGTATTTATTCACGGGGGTTCCTCAGTTGTTTATAAAGGTATACTTAATCAACAATACTTTAGATCAGCAATGAAACCTCTGCTGAGCATGAAGGGGGAAATATTGAGGAAAAATTTCTGTAAAATATTTACATTTACATAGCATAAAAATCTCTTATGCATTGAAGTACTTTAATTACGATATGAATTTTGCATGATCTTAAGTAAAACTGAAAGAATCAAGTGTGGCTTGACTTACTTAGGAAAGATATTTAGCAAGCTGAACTAACCACTGCCTGTTTACCGTGTGACTAGAGGAGTGAACCCTCTGCTACAGAGAAATTGTAGACTTTCGTTGATGAGTCATTATGTTCATCTCCACAGTTGTGAAAACAGAAGGATCACACCAGAAATCTATTTAAAGAAGGAAGTACACATGGTTCAATGTTCATTATGTCTGGATTCTGTATTGCTTCTCTTGTTATAGATCCAGTTCTCAATAGATAGACCCTTGAGTCATATTGAAAATCATTTCCCATCATTTTCAATCACCTTTGTCCACTTCTCTCAGAACAGTTCATTAACTATGGCTGATACAAATCTACTGTATCAAAAGCCTTTGTCTCTATAAAACACATAGAAGACTGATTTTCCTGAGCTATCACTTTCAATAGTCTCTTCCTGAGTTTGAAAGCTTACCACCATTTCTGATTTTGAGTACTCAAGCACCATAACAGATAGGAGGTATGTTAAGCTAGTCTTCATGGCTCCCCAGTGACATTATCTTTTCCTTCTTGAGTGTACCTTCCTACTGCTCTTTCACTTTCCCCTATTCTTTTGTACTGATTCATGATATAAGAATTTCAGGTGCTACAATTTTACTTATTGGAATTTGTAACCCCTTAAAGAAGTGACTTTCAAAAATCAGAAGAATTGAAGTACAAATGGAAAGATTTCAGGTAACAGCAAAAGCAAAAGAAAAGGTGAGGCCCAAACACACCTTTTAGTTTAAAAAACAAAATAATACTATGTGGAAGGCTGTCAGGACCCGGCCCCATCTGGGTGAGGGGCTGAGGGGGCCGATGACACCCTGAGGAGGCTCAGGGTAGGCGGGTGCCCTGCTTGGACAGAGAGCCTGGCCCCAACCGTCCCTCCTGCTCTCCAGGGCTGGAGTGCGGGAGCTCGGCTCTGCTGCTCACCATGGACGACCTGCTGCAGGCCACAGCCCGGAGTTGAGCCCTTGGTCAGCGAGCAGGACATGGTGCTCTACAAACGCATCCAGCGCAAGTTTGCCACCTAGAGGCCCCTGCAGCAGGGCCATGGGATGCCGAACAGCTTGTGCCTGGCGAGTGAGAGGCTTAGGCTCAAACCCAGGACGACATCGACTTCATGAATCCAGGTTCCTGAGTCTTCCTGGAGACTTCAAGGACCAAGGGCTCTTTCTCAAGCCACCAAAGGCGCTTGGGCCCGTAGGAGCTCCCTTACCTACCTGTCCTCCTTCCCAGGACAGCCTAAGCAGAGGCTCTGTCTGCTCAGGAGGAAGAAGGGAAGTTAAGGTGCTGGGGATGGGTCCCCAAGGGAGTCCCCCAACTGTGGATGAAAATAAAGTGTCTGCTGCCCTCTGCTGGAAATATGCTCTGAGGGGTTGGTGTGGGGATGCCCAGGGCTAATACGAGGCAGGTGCCCTGGGGAGAGGGCAAGGGGACACCAGCCTCATCTTCATTGTTCTCTTTGTTTGTTTTGGCCACACCTAGCAGGACTCAGGGGTTCTTCCTGGCTCTGAGCTCAGGAATTACTCGTGGTGGTGCTCAGAGGGACCGCATGGGACAGGAGGCCAAGTACAAGACAAATGCTGTCCCCGCTCTGTTATTGTCCAGCCCCTCCTCTTTGTTTTCAGTTTGTTTGAGCTCGGAAATATACCCAGTGGTGTACAGGGCCAAAACAAGTCCAGAGCTCCACCCAGCAGAAGAGCTGATCACAAGCCTGGCTCGTCAGAGACCCACCCTACAGCAGTCTTTTTCAAGCACAGCCCAGGTATGCCTGACCCAGAGACTCACATACATGGGGGCAGAACTTCTACCAGATCTCCCTGTGCCCAGCTGATCATGAGGCACCCGGAAGGGAAGGCGGGTTCTAGCCCTGGCCTGCCACCCCAGCAGAGTCTCACAAGAAGCAAGAGGAACCCCCACACCATGAGAGCCTCCATTTTCCACATCCGACTCCCCACTCGTCAGAGCTCCACCTAGCAGAAGAGCTGATTACAAGCCCGGTTTATCAATAAATGCACGAGTTAGAGGCGACTGCAAGAGTATCCCACCCACACGGCAGAGCCTGGCAAGCTATTTGTGTCATATTTGATATGCCAAATACCAGTAACAATTATAGACCTCATTCCCATGACCTGATGGAATGGTTTGAGATTCTTTATGTTCCTGGAACAAGCAGATGCCCTTGGGCTACACTAGCATGTGACAGGACATATGGGGATGTTACTGGTGCCAGCTCGAGCAAATAGATGAACAATGAGAAGACAAGTGATAAGTGGAATGCTGATTATTTAATCTGCATGTAATTCAGTTCTCTCATTAGTAAAATGGGTATTATGAAAGTCCCTTAGAGTTTTTATGAGTGTAAATGACTTCATATTTGTTAAGAACTCAGAACATAAATACTGTGGAAGTGTTTTATTATTAAACAGAAATAGGCATACAGATCTGTCAAGGTTAGAATGAAATATGTTAGACTTGAACACTGTTCAACCATTCAAAACTTTCACAGTATGAGTCAAATTCCTTCCATCCATATATACTTTTGGAAATATGCTGTCTTCTAGGAAGATTTGATAATTAGCTGCTTCCTACACCTGAAATACTTGCTTGAATCCAAGTTTTGTATCAAAACTCTCACTCTACTTGTATCATTCTTCATATCCTCATTACTCTTAAATTGTACTTAATTTTCATATTTATATTTCAATTCCTTTATCAATCAATGCTCACCAATTGAATTCTATAGTTTCTATTTCATTGTTGATATTTTTTCCCTTAGCGTCAACAGTGCTTTTTAATTAAAGAATAAGTCCATACCAGATTGTAGGACATACTCAATGATAAGATGAAAAAAAATTAAATTATGAGGCCAGAGCGATAGTCCAGTCGGTAGGGGCGTTTGCCTTGCACACAGCCAACCTGGGTTTCATCCCTGGCATCCCATATGGTCCCACGAGCACTTCCAGGAATAATTTCTGAGTGCAGAGCCAGGAGTAGCCCCTGAGCATCACTGGGTGTGACTCAGAAAGCAAAAAAAAATTTAACTATATATTATTTTTCCTTTTTACCAGAGGAGAATTGACCTTCATTCAAACATATTAACAAATTGTTGCTTACACATACTACCTGCCAAGTAATCCTGCTTGGCCTCTTTACTTACCTTTATAGATGAGTATGACCCTCTGTGTGTACCCAATATGTTTGCTGATGTTAACACTCTTTAACACTCTTTAACACATTTCTTTTCTAAACTATTCTCAATGTACCAAACACACTACCTCTTCAAAAAATTCTGAACAAAAAATATTAAACGTCTCTTGATCAATTGAAACATCAATTGATCAATAATATAATAACTGTTTTCAAAGAGATTTCTGTACTGAGGATTCTATAGTAATTATAATACATCAAAATAAAATTTAATAATAAAAGTTAAGAATGTTATATACAGGAATTAAGAGTAATTAAAGTTTTGTATGGATTCTAATACATATTCTAATAGTATACATATTCTAATAATATGTATATAATGTAATAATATACATATTCTAATAGAGGGGTTCAACGGGGTGATACCATTTCACCAAAACTCTTCAGCGCCACCCTCGAGAACATCATGCAACAATTAGAATGGGAAGGAATGGGAGTGAAGATAGATGGTCGGCAACTACACCACCTCCGCTTCGCTGATGACATTGTTCTAATACCACCAAACATTAGCCAAGCGGCACAAATGCTGGCTGACTTTGACCGAGAATGTGGAAAGATAGGTCTACAGCTGAATCTAAAGGAAACTATGTTCGTGAAGAATGAACTAGTTCCAGAGGCCCCATTCACTCTCAATGGAACAAACATCTCTGAATGCAGCAGTTATGTGTACCTAGGTCGAGAAATCAACATGATGAACGACCTAAAACCTGAGCTGCGCAGGAGGAAGAGAGCGGCATGGAATGCCTTCAAAGGCATCGAAGAAATAGCTAAAAGGACAAAGAACTTCCAGCTCCGGGCACATCTCTTTGACTCCACCGTTCTCCCTTCATTAACATATGCCTCAGAGACCTGGGCCCTACGAAAGCAGGATTAGAATGCTATTCAGGTCTCCCAGAGAGGAATAGAAAAAGCTATGCTTGGAATATCACCTCACTCTAGTGAGAGAAGGAATCGGAGTTCTGACCTCCATTGCTATTCCAGAATCAGGGATGCTGTCTCGTTTGCCAAGGCATCGAAAATCAGATGGGCTGGACATGTAATGCGATTTGGAGACAACCACTGGACTAGAGCCATTACCGACTGGATCCCACGGGATGTCAAAAGATCGCATGGCCGCCCACCTACAGGATGGTCAGACTTCCTTGTCAAGACCCTGAAGGAATGGTTTGAGGCTCTTCATATTCCTGAATCAACCAGATGTCATTGGGCTACATTGGCACGTGATAGGGTTTAATGGAAATGTTACTGGTGCCCGCTCGAGCAAATCGATAATAACGGGATTCAAGTGATCAAGTGATCAAGTGATGGATTCTAATACTTCTTCCATGAGAAAATTTAAAGAATGGAGGGAGTGTCAGATGCCGTCAATTAGAACAGATTTGCGGTTTCCAACCAACTGTATTAATTGTTCCATATTAATTGGCATGTGCTTAAATTCTGTGATGAATTAATGATATCTACTGTCTAGATTACAAATTCAGTCATTCAATTTTAAATATTTAATTATTTACTACATTTAACTAATGAATAGAGATTCCTGCCTCATCCTGGATTTTGAGACTCTATAGCTACCTTAGCTCTTACTTCCCTTGCATAGGAAAAC
Source organism: Cryptotis parvus (assembly GCA_021461705.1). Classification (NCBI taxonomy): domain Eukaryota; kingdom Metazoa; phylum Chordata; class Mammalia; order Eulipotyphla; family Soricidae; genus Cryptotis; species Cryptotis parvus. The sequence continues at coordinate 137,377 of JAJIBD010025566.1, read as the reverse complement.
ATTTAGAAATAAATACAGCAAACCATTTAGCTGAAATTCTTCATATTGGTACTCTTAATTTCTCTCAGTGAAATAATTGGTATGTATATCTCCATGCCTGAGGTATGACCAATGTTTGTAATATGGTAATATGGATGAAGCTTAGCGGTCTATATTAGGATATATATATATATATATATATATTTATATATATATATATATTTGTATTAGCACAAATATAATGGGATATAATGGGACTTCTGATATTGCATCGTGAACTGAGCTTTCATGCCACATGCCATCAATTTATGTGGAATCCTAAAATAATTCTGAAACTTTAATTCTAAATTTAGGACTTAATTCTAAATTTAGAACTTATTTTAAATTTAGACCTGAGATTTTGAACTACTTGAAATAATGTTTTTCAATGTAGTTGGATAGAATATAGGTAACCAGTTTATTTTTGTATAGTGAAAACCAACTTCACCCATTGTTGTTGATGGTGCTATCTGGTTCAGTCTCTATAGATAATAGTATAAAATCTTCTCAAATTATTAAGAACTGAGCTTCCATATGGTCCAGTGATTCTGCTTCTGAGAATCTATTCCAAGAGCCCCAGTTACTACAATGAAAATTAATTTCATTCCTATATTCATTTCAGTGATATTTTTAATATATCAAGATATGGGAACAACCCAAGTAGCCAAGAATACATGAGTAAGTAAAGAAACTCTCTCTCTCTCTCTCTCTCTCTCCACACACACACATACACACACACACACAATTCAGCTCTGAAAAGATGAAATTGTGACATTTCATGTAATACATGGATGGCACCAGAGTGTTGAATGAACAAGAATCTAAAAGAAATATAGAGAATTCTCTCAGTGTGTGAAATATAAAGAAATATCACAGAAGAATAGAAAATAGCCAATTGCAACAGATCCTGAATGTTATCCTACAAAAGTTTCCAAGAGTGAGGAGGGGTTGGAGGTTGAGAGGGGACCTCAGAACATTATGGAGGGATGCTGTAATTCTGGTTATAGGTGTGAAGCTGGAACATTGTGCACTTGATATTTTATTATTTACATTACTATAAATCATAGCACCTACAAATCACAGCACCTAAATTAAAAATTGAAAAGTAAATAGTAGGCATTACATAAGTGGATGTCCTTATTTATTTTTATCTAGATTCAAAAAAAGTTAGGAGTAATAATAGATATAACCTCAGTCACATATGGAACTATGTACAAACCTTGATTTCTCAGGAGCTATACCAGGTTTTCCCCTTGTGCTTTCATGAACTCTCCCCCAACTTCTGAACTTTTCGCAGCTGGAACCATTTCTCTGGCCTGAGTCTATTACTGAAATAATTATTTGGACCATGAGTTTGTCTCTGACCTTGTCTTCTCTCTTTATTCTTATATTATTATCTAATATTATCATCATCATTAACTTCTTCTTAATGTCTGAATTTAGTTAAACTCTACCTTCTTGCTGAAAAATATCTGACACAGATGAGATTTGTATGGAGCTATATGTCCTCAGAGGCTGAGATTAGTAGTGTCTTAAGTTTTATTTTCATTTTCCAAAAAAAATATAATAAATCTTTACTTCATTTGAAAATAAAAGAATAAAAACCATTTAAGTCCTCACATAAAGGTAATAGTATTAGTTGACAAATATTCTATTTGATCAATAAATAAAGTACTTCAATTTTTGTAAGGCATTAAATCTTGGATTGATAACATTGGCCGTCCTGGCAATTATAATATATACAAGCTCATCATTAAGGCAACCTAATCTCTATAGGCTGCAGTAATGAGTATCAAGGTCTACTATATAGTAAATTCTGATAAAATTTAATATAAATATATATAAACAAGGTTATATAATTAGTCAATTATTTTATTATTTCACTAATTGTACAAAGCTTTTCTAATATCTCTCTAATAGACTAATCATTATGTTCTGAAACAAGCCTAAAACGCCTGTCCCATTATACATGAAATTGCTTCTGTCACAGCTATTATGTAAAAATGAACTTCTCTATCTACTCCTACTTCACATAAATGATTACATTTCTAATTTAACTGTTTTTGATGGAAATACTTCTAAAATGTTTTCATTTCTTTAAAGAATGTTCAATGTTATTTAATGATCCATGGTCAATCACTTATTAGTTTTCCATTACCTGAAGATTTCAACATAGAATTGGCAGTCTGGTTTTAAAAATGCAAATTTTATTTAAACACAATGATTTACAAAGTTGTTCACAATACAGTTATTTCAGGTATTCAATATTCAAATACCAGTCCCATACCAATGTGCCCTTAGTCCCAGTTTTCCACCCACTTCCCCAAGCCTGATCTCTTAGCAGACATTAATTTCTTTAGCTTTCTTATTTCAACATATACCTCATAATGGTGTTGCTAAAGTGATTACCTTTTCTAACAGATTATTTCTGAATAGAGCTTGTCCAAACATTGAACATGGGTGCAGTTGTGAGGTGCAGAGATTTTCAGCTGCTGGGGCTCTATTGGGACCAGGGACAAGCCCAGCTCCCTCCGGAGTAATCCAGTAGACTCAGCCTGGCTTAGGACTGGCAGTATCTCTCCCAGTCTGGTTAGCTTTTATTGAAACTTTATAACTGCTTTATATATTATTGATATTATGTCTACTAATAGTGTGCCATATCTACTACCTCTATCCCACATTTGTCTACAATATTTGGACTGGAAAATCATATTTAGTAATTTTTCAGTAATATAGCAGTAACTATATGACATAAGACTTTAAAAGTGGTATAAAATGTATTGTACTAATATTATGGCATCTCTGATTTCTTAAGATGAATTTTGATTATTTAGTTTCTCTCAGATACATTTTGAAAGCAATTTATGACAGAAATAGTTGTTAGATAAATAGATTTTAATGTCTTTAAACATACTATGCAATATATCATAAAATAGATGACTAGTTTGAAAAATGTGACTATCTTAAAGAGGTAAATTTAGTGAAACTAGTTTGATTAAATTGACTATCAACCAGGGCAATGTCTGTGTGTCTTCATCTGGTATTAAAATTAATTTGTCTTCTCCACATTGCCAATCAAATTTCTGTTGCAAACTAGAGTTAAGACATTACCTGAAAGCCCTCTCAAGAACAGTGGAAGTCATGGTAAAAGGCAATTGTCAAGCGATTCAAGATATAAGTTAAGCTGCAGGCAAACCCATTTGTAGGAGTCAAGAAATAATATAGCAGTAATTTTTTTAAAAAAAAATCAAGCACCATAATATCAGAACTACTTCTTCAAAAGACAATTAGAAGAAATCCATTTATTGATAAATTTATACCAGGGCATTTTTAAAAGCAACGGAGCAATCTGGTGTTCAAGGCATGTCAGAACCACAATTTATGACAGTAAAATTGCAGGGGGCGAGGCGCGGGCGGGGCCCTGGGGGGAAAAAAAAAAAAAAATTCTGTAACAGTGGATTATAATCAAGTTGATTCCAAAAACCCTGTTATTAGGCAGTTGTTTCATAGTTTGGGTTTGAATCTTCAAAGAGGAGAACTAGAAATTTTATCCTCATCAATAGAGATAAGAGGTTATACCTTAAATCAGAAATAGAGAGTATGTGGTAAATTTTCAACATCAGTCTCATTTGGAGAACCATATAGAATGCAGTAAATGTAGCTTTAAAAACCAGATACAACTAAACCTAAAAGTGTGCTTGTCCAATAGAAATGAAGAGCAGTGAACCTGTCCTTAGCAGGAAGCTTGTCATTGTCTGGGGAGAAGAGGTAAGTAAGGGAAAGGAACAGTATGGCAATAATAGTATAAAGTGGTCTCCCTGGACAAGGATTTAATTTGATCAAGAATAAAGAAGGTGGGGCGGAGTGACAGCACAGCTGGTAGGGTGTTTGCCTTGCACGTATTCGACCCGGTTTTGATCCCCGGCATCCCATCTGGTCCCCTGAGCATCGCCAGGAGTAATTCCTGAGTGCAGAGCTAGGAGTAAGCCCTGAAAACTGCCGGGTGTGACCCTAAAAGCAAAGAATAAAGGAGGTCAAGTGATATGTTTGATACCATAACATTAAACTCAATAGAAGAGTAGGGAAAGTATAAAGAAAATGTGCCTACTGTAGTGGTAGGCTGGGGGTCAGAGAGAAACTGGGAACACTGGTGAAGGAGAGAGGACACTGGCAAAGGGATGGGTGTTAGAACACCATACACCTTAAAATCATGAATAACTTTGTAATTTATGATTATTCCATAAAAAAATTGAAAGCGCCTGTCAATGTGTCAGACTGATATGTGGGAGGGAACCTGGGGACAATGGTGGAGGGAATTTGCCAGTGGTGGATGGATTGGTGCTAAAACTGTTATATGCCTAATACTCAGTTATAACTCTTTAAATAGAAGTGCTTTAATAAAAAATGAGAATATATATGTATATATGCATTATATATGTGTCTGTGTGTATGTGTATGTTATTTTATATCACTTGATCAGTTGACATCCCGTTATTCATCGATTTGCTCAAGCGGGCACCAGTAATATTTCCATTTGACCCTTTCACGTGCCAGTGTAGCCCAATAGCATCTGGTTGCTTCAGGGATACAAAGAGCCTCAAACCGTTCAATCAGGGTCTTGACAAAGAAGTCTGACCATCTTGTAGGTGGGTGGCCACGTGATCTTTTGACATCCCGTGGGATCCAGTCGCTAATGGCTCTAGTCCAGTGGTCAGCTCCAAATCGCATTACATGTCCAGCCCATCTGATATTCGATGCCTTGGCAAACAAGACAGCATTCCTGATTCTGGAACAGCAACGGAGGTCGGAGCTCTGAATTCCTTCTTTCACTTGAGTGAGGCGTGATATTCCAAGCATAGCTCTTTCCATTCCTCTTTGGAAGACCCGAATAGCATTCTCATCCTGCTTTCATAGGCCCCAGGTCTCTGAGGTGTACGTAACGGTGGAGTTGAAGAGATATGCCCAGAGCCAGAGGTTCTTTGTCTTTTTAGCTATTTCTTCTTAAGGAGGTTAAAAGCATCTACCTATATAACCTCATAAGTATCTTCTCTGGAATGCAGAAAGAATACTTCATGACTGTTTTTTACAACTACCCAACAAGTTGCTAAATCTAAACTTTATCTGAGGGCTGGAGTGATAGCACAGTGTGTAGGCTTCTTTTTTGTCTTATATGATGCAGACCCAGGTTTAATTCCCAACATCTTACATAGTTCGAGCCCTGCCAGAAGTGATCTCTGAATACTAGTAGAGCTACTAGTAAGTCCTGAGAACAGCATAACCAGGAGTAAGCCCTGAGCACAACTGAATGTCCTAAGCTTTTCAGATTTTACATTATATTGTCCTGCAGGGAGCATAGGTTAATTGAATTGCACCCATTCTAGTGCTCCTGGAGGCACACCCTATCCAACCAGGGCACGCCCAATCCTCTGTGATTAATGTTGACCTCTCCTTTTGTCCTTCCTCTACCTGTTAGTCATATTATCTCTTAATCAGACATAGCAACTTACAAAGTTAAAGCTTCTGGTGTCTTTGGATTTTGTACTGTATGTAAAATATATTTTCTCTTTCCTTTATACCCTGTGCATATTTTTATGTTACAACTATGTCCATTTTTTTGTAGACAGAGAGCTAATGCTGTGCTTTTGTAATTTAGGAGTTAATTGACTCTGAAATATTTACTCTTGGGCATTCATCATATTTACCTGACTTAAATCTCAGTTGCTCTCAGATTGACCTTAGTTCCTTACACCCAAAATGGAGGGCCAAGCTATGCAACTTGGATGGACAAGGGCAAGTTATAAGCTACCCTGGCCTTGACATGGGACAGGCTAAGCACCATAAGAAGTGTAATAAGTGAAGAGGGCTGTCTTGGATCAGACTCTGGCATGACCAAAAAAGAAACAACTGAATAAGGACGCTGTTGGGATAGGAAAAACTAAGTTGGCCTGAGGACAATTGTCTGAATTATATGGGAGATGTTCCAGTAAAACTACCCTTTACCAAGAGTACAGAAAGAGAATGTTAAGCCTATCTAGGGTATAGATAAAAGTCTATATCACCTACTGTATTAATACTAAATGTCTAGAAATATTTTATAGAAACAAATTGAATATGAATGTTTACAGGTTACTGGTAAAGGAAATGAGAAAGGGATAAACCCTTAGATGGAATCTGGCCCTTGGGCAGAGCTCCTAGAAGGAATCGAAAGTGCTGTAGATGGAATTTCACCCTTAGGTGGATCCTCCAGAAGATTGTCACCAGAAGGAAGGGGTTCTATATATGTTCACTGTTTTCCACCTATGCATAACCCCCAACCTATAAACCTTTACTTGAATTAAATTGCCACTGATTACCAACAAGACTTCATCATCACTAGAGGGACAGTCTTCAGCTCTGAACGCATCAGGGGACTCCACTGAACCACAACTGAATGTGATTCCCAAATTTAAAAAAGCTCAATAAAGAGCTTTGCCTGTAGTTTAATAATATAATATATTGAAAAAAAATAACTCTTTAAAAATATCCATTAAAAATCAAAGCCAAGGTATAAATCAGTAGCCAGAGAACAACTCATATCTGTTTAAAAACAAACCTGTAAGTGATCGTTTGCTGAATTTTATGGATGAGGACTGAGATACTTTTCAGATAGAATATTGGTGACTGTACAAACCCTCCTAGCCCTACCCTGTGGTCTCACTGACATACTGGTGCTAAAGTGATAATTTTCTACCAGATATAATAGACTGAAAATAAAAATAAACAACTTAGTTACATGGTGGGTGTTTCTGAATGGCTCTCTGAATTTTAAAGTGCTCATCATATGTCTCTATTATTTCCACACTCCACAAGACTTTTTCCCTTGAAGTACTCAATGAAGTGAGATGGATAGAAAAAAGCAACAGCCAGAAAACATCATGTGTTGAATCCTGGTATCTTAGTTCGATTCTTCACTGAGAAGAAAAGTGAAGTTATAAGCCTCTGGCAACCTAGTTTTTCACATTTCTACTTAAATATATTCTCTATTTCAAAGCTTTTATCTCAGATCGAAAGCTTAAGAAACACTGGTTGAGAAACACTTGTTTGTTTTTTTTTAACTGAATCAGGGGAGTTTTGGGTCTCAAGTTATGTTGGAAAATTTTAGAAGACAGAACCCTATATAAGATATGTGGTGTTTCAAAGGTAAGCCTAAGTAAAAACTCCAGTTTACTAAAGGAGCTTCATTTGAAAACTTCCCTATCCTGAGAGCCAAATGATAAGCTTTGGAAAGCAATTATGTGACAATAATATTTAATATTTTATGCTTTACATTTTTTGGTAGGGCTCTCTCAGGGGAGTTTCTTGAAAAGCATCCAAGGGAAATAAGTGATGGTAAGACCGAGCCAGATGGGGAGCAGACACCAACGTGAGACCTGACAGATGAAACAGGAACACGGTCAGAAGCCCAGCCCTCACAAAGACGGTGGCTGACATGTCCACTGACAGACAGAACTGAAACTAAATATTCTCAAGATTTTACATTCAACTGGAAGCTTCGCAATACTTTGCCCGACACTGGGGGCAGAAATAGCCTCCTAAGACATGGGGCAGAGCTGCTACTGGCTCTCCTTGTGCCCAGCTGCTCACGAGGTGTCCGGGAAGGATGGTGGGTTCTAGCCCTGGCCTGCGACCCCAGCAGAGCCTCGCAAGAAGCCAGGCGACTGCTCACTCCATGAGGGCCGCCATTTTCCACATCCGCACTTCCCTCTCATCAGAACTCCACCCAGCAGAAGAGTCTATCACAGCCTGCCCGGCTCATCGACACCCACCCTGCAGCAGTCTTTTTCAAGTCCGGCCCAGGTATGCTGATCCAGAGACTCACAGACATGGGGCAGAGCTGCTACTGGCTCTCCCCTGTGCCCAGCCCAGCCGCTCACAAGGCGTCCGGGAGGGATGGCAGGTTCTAGCCCTGGCCCGCCACCCCAGCAGAGCTTCGCAAGAAGCTAGACGACCCCACTCCATGAGGGCCGCCATTTTCCACATCCAGACTCCCCTCTCATCAGAACTCCATCCAGCAGAAGAGCTGATCACAGCCCAGCTTGTGCAGCCGTTTGCGCCGCCCAGTTCATCAATAAATGCTGGAGATCAGAGGTGACTACGAGTATGCCACCCTCACAGCAGAGCCTGGCAAGCTACCCGTGTCATATTTGATATGCCAAATACCAGTAACAATTATAGACCTCATTCCCATGACCTGATGGAATGGTTTGAGGCTCTTTATGTTCCTGGAGCAAGAAGATGCCCTTGGGCTACACTAGCATGAGACAGGACATATGGAGATGTTACTGGTGCCCGCTCGAGCAAATTGATGATGAACGGGAAGACAGTGATACAGTGATGCTTTACATTGAAAGGAGGGAGAGATATAAGAAAACAATAAAAATAATAAAGGATAGATTCTTTACACAAACACACTGCTACCTAGTGGGGCAAGGAAGAAGCACTGTGCATATTTTGGCGGTCAAAGCTACAAGCATATATTCTCAGTATTTTGAACTTTTTAAGACTCAGTTTTTATTTGTTGTTGTTCTCTATATTCTCTAGATCTTTGTTTCAAGAATTTTTAGCCACATTTTACCATTCTACAGATAGTTAATGTTTGAACTTTTATATAGACAGTATATATATTGCTATTAAATTTTGCTCAGAATCCTAGCATGTCAGAAAAATTTAAAAATTGATTGCAGTATTTACTCTCCTTTGCAACTCTACCTTAAATAATTTTATGTTTTATTTTATGTTCTCAAAATCATTAAAAATAACTTTTAGTGAGGCCAGGCCAGACAAAAACACTAGTTTTTGGCTGGATAGTCTAAGCCCAAATACTTGGTTTTATTTAATTTTTGTTTGTTCTTGAGCCACATCCTGCAGTGATCAGGAGTTACTCCTCACTCTACACTTAGTAATCACTCCTGGTAGGCTCAGGGACCCATATAAGATGCTGAAAAATGGAAGCCAAATCAGACTCATGCAAGACAACAAATGTCCTACCAGCTGTGCTATCACACTAGCCCTCTGGTTTTTAATGGTTGAATTCAGTCAAGTTACTTTCACCCAGCTTGCATTTCATCATGTAAATTAACTTTAAAGAAAATATTGCTACATATCTTATTTAAAATAATTGGTTTCTACAGGTTTCCACTGACCAATTTTATAATGTTTAAAGGGAAGAAAATAATGCATTTATTAGTGAGTGATCTGCAGCAGGTATACTAACAAATTACTGAAGACAATATGAAGAATTTGAATTACAACTGTAGTTATAGACAAGTGAAAATTTATTAGTCATGATAGCATTGTGTGAATTCAGGTTTGAATTATAATTTTGATACTATGTTAAAATTGGTTATAGTGTGTTAATATTGGAACCAGGGTTATTAGGTAAGGGGCATTGTGATTAACAGAAAGATTTTCCTGCTTTGAGATAGAATATCTAAGTTCTCTTCTTAGCTCCATCAATAATAAAATGTCTTTTGGGATACATGCATATCTTAGTTTCCTTTGTTTATGAAATAAATGATTGTATTTGGCTAAATACTGTTTTAGTAGTGCTAACAATCCTTATGATTATAATACGATAATCACTATTTGATTTGTTTACTGTCAAGTCAGAATATGTCTAGGTTTTATGACAACATGAACTACAATTAGGTCCTGATAAACATATTTCTTATTTTTAAAAATGGAAACTTTCCATTTTGAATGTAATTTTTCAAAATTTTAAGATTAACACCTGCTAATTCTATACCTGCATGAACCAGGAGAATGAAACTTACATTGAGTGGCCATGTTCTTTATACAATATGTATGGCAAGCTTTATTTTACATAATTTACTTGTTTTCTCTCTGAACTCGCTTCTTATTTCAAAGACTAAAGCAACGAATTGTCGAACACTATCTTACTGTTTATGACTATATAGTTAGACACAATTATATATTTATATCAGTAAACATGTCTTGCAGCCACTACAGCTATTTACTGGTGTTACATAGGTACATACCAAATGAATGTATTTTAACAAAATGAGGTTAAATTGACATTTTTGCTGTATAGAACAGGAACAGTCATTCTATCTTCAGGAAGAAGTTTATCTTCTCCTGGTTTCTGTCATCATCACCTACATCAGCAGTAACATATTGTCTCTGAAATCCATTAAATGTGTAGTGTATACCTGCCATTGGGATAAAAGATTTATGTGAATTATCTCACTTTATAGGGCAGTTTATTCAGACACCCACTCATTCATTTGATTGCTATTTATGGTGTACCTCTGGTGTACCAGATATAGAGTTAGTACTGGGATGTAGAGGTAAACCAGGCTGTCAAATTTCCTACTTTATGTTATATATAGCCAAAGGAAAACTAAATACTTACAGGTAAGTTGAGTGAACTTTATTTTGGGGAAGTAATTCAAAATAGTATGGACACCAATGGGAAATGACCAGATTATTCCTATTTTTTTGTTATTTTCTAAATATGCCACCTATATTTCTACTTGAGCATTATTATATTCTTGCTCCTATCACTTAAAGTATCACTGAAGATATCTCAGATATCTATAATGCTCATTCCCACTTTTATTTTTCTGGTGTACCTGGCGGTACTCATTGTTTTCTCCTGAGTCTGTGCTTAAGGATCACTCCTGGTAGTGTTCTGGACCATACATGGTGAAGTGACTTGAACTGGAATTTACCATATATAAGGAAGATGACTCACTGTAATATTTCTCTGGTCCGTTATTCCCACATTTGTTTCACCCAAATGATATTGACAAATGTTTGCCTGTCACACTACTTAATAATAAGATTGAACCCGCGTTGCTGTTAGTCTCTTCATGTTCCTGACTTTTCTTCATAGAATTAATCAACACTTGAAAGGAAAATTCATCAATAACTTGAATTTGTATATTTCCCTTCAACTAACTCTCGATTCATTAAATAAGTAATTTATATGAGAACAGAGACTTTGTTTATTCATTCTCATTCAGAGATGACAATATTCCTTGGAATATACTAGGTTGCTAAATAAATGATAGGTTGGTTGAATGAATGCATACATTAATGGATGCAGGGTCCATGGTAATATAGGCCAAAGTCTCGATTTTGCTAAACTGTGACTTTGATCAGGTGTGTGTTTTTAAGAGACTAAGTGTGAGACAAATTTCTCTGGCTTATAGAATGGTTATTTCAAACCTTTATTAAGGGTTTGGTTTGTTGTGTAAACCCAGGATTCCTGCCCTGAGAAAAGAAATAATTTTAGCGGTATTATAAAAGAGACAACGAAGAGGTACAGTAGTTGTTAGAGACAGATGACAGTTCTCAGCTGACAGATGAATGTGGGCATTTATGAGTGAATGAGTGCAATCCCGTGACAGTCTGTTTCTTTATGTAAGATTGTGTGCACTGATTCTACTTCACTCTGTCTGGTGAGCTTTACCCCCTTTCTGGCACAGTCAGTCCTCAGTTTTCCTAGATCTTTCTCCATACACCTAGACATGTTTCTGGTCACTGAGGTTAACAGTTTAAGAGGCCTATGAAAAGTCAGTTAGATACAAAGTTAAATTAGAAACAAGGGTCACAGAGAGAGAGAGAGAGTTACATTCTAATAAGTGAAAAGACCAAGATAAGAAATCAAATGAGAGCCAGTACTTGGCTGTATTGTAGCATTAGGGAAAACAAGAGCCAATAACATTCTCCTTCCTAAGCACATGCTGTCTGAAAAACAGGCTAGTCTTATGGGAAAAATATTATCTCTAGGGTTAGAGAAGGCAGAAGCAGAAGGTGATGCCATCAGGGAGTGATAAGATAAGCACATACTTAGATGGGAGAGTATATTTGACTTTGAGACATAAGGAGATAAACAGAAATCAACAGGGAACACCTGTCAACCACAAAAAAGTGTGTCAGCTATGAGGAGGAAGAAAGTGAGAAGTTTAGGGAGGCTAGGTGGTCTGATGAAATGAGACTATCACAGAAAACATAGATGGGTCCGAATGAGAACACAGTTAACCCTATAGACTCACTGAACCTGAGTTATCTCTCTCTTTGCATAACATGACTTCCATCTTATGTTTTCCACAGAAAGCAATGTGTAATGCTTAACAACAGCACCACTCTTCAGCACTATAGAATGACTGACTAAAATATATTCAGTCTCACTTGTCGGTCTCATGAAATAACGTAGTCCTTTTATTTTCAGTAAAATTCCTACTGAGTTTCAACTATTCCAGTATTTATATGTGGACAGGGCCCCAATGTGCAACTTTACTGATCAAAGACAGCTAGAAGCACAGAAACTGTGGTAAATTTTGCTCAAAGATTTAAATGTGAATTTAAATTTGAAACTACAAATGGAGTCGGCAGAGCCGGAAGACTAAGATGTTTTGGCAGGTACAAATCAACATGAGGCCTTCTAAGTCCATTCCATGTTTCTTCTTTTTAAGAAATATGAGATAATATTCAGTAAATCACCAGATGGAGAATTTGTTCAGGCAAAATGGCTTTGCAAGTTCCCTTGTAAATCGCCTCTGGCTTCTTAAAAACAGTAGCAAATGTGCTGAAGACTGAATTAGCTAGAACAGAAGTTTCACTTTTTCACGACAAGAATGATCTGGGCCTGAATTAAAACCCGGACTCCCATAACTGGAAGGGAAGTGAAAGAATCTAAAAACATGACCCAGGTTTTGACCAGAGAAACTTACAAAGCTTAAAACAGACAAACAAAAAACTTGACCAGCATTGGTCCCTGACAGCACTGACAGAAATCTGCTCCCTAGAAAATTTTGATTTTCTTGTCTTTGGGGTGTGTAAGTTGAGGGAGATAGATTAACCTGAGCATGTTACACATTTCAAAATCACTGTAGAGGTTACCCTATGCCTGATTGTGTTGCAAGAGGGCAGTAAGGGATAAATAATCCTATAAGGCAGAATTTAGAACTAATATTGCCTTGTTTTCTGTTCCTTTGAAATCTTCAGAAGATAAGGCAAAGAGTCTTTAACTAAATTAAGCTAATGATAGTATCTAAACTTTGACATTCACTGAGCCTTTAAAGAACATGAGGGTTTCATACTATCCATGAGTTTTGACACTGCACCTTGAGCATGAGAAGGACTATGAGGAATATTTAGGAAAGCAAATTCCCTGTAGAGGGACCCGCTGGCCACCTACTAACACTGGACTTTAAAGGCTATTTTTTTAACTGTAGTACCACAAGAGGGAAAAATGTTTCTCTTCTTTGGAAATGAAATACAGTCTATCATTACCACTGATTGGTAGGAAGTGCATTTGAGTATTTCTAAGACTCATATTTCAATATCTTGATATCAGGGATTTGAGTCAAAATGAGAGACATACCTACCCCAATTTGACAAAAGTTTTGCGTCTGTTTCTTTCCTTGAAAACAAAAAGTTATTTGGGCAGAAAAAATTTCATGTGGAAATTATGGAGTCTATGCAGCTGAAATTTTTTTGCATTTAGTGACTTTCTGGCTAGGGAAAGATTCAGGTATTTGGACAATTTCATAAGCCGTTGACTTTTTAAGGAGGAATATGAAGAAACATATGCCATTTGAGTTAGAAGCAGGGCATAGTGATAAGATACAGATTAGTTCCTCTAACCAAAATGTGGTTTATGAGGCTTTTAATAGAGATTAAATTGGTGGAAACTGGGTTTTACCTTATTTTAGATTCAATAGGTTCTACATTTATCTTCCCAATGTAATGCTGAACTGTTGGATGCAATGAAGAGCCTTTAATTCCGCAGAAGACATGATCTAGATCCATTTTAGAAATCATAGATGACAATATTTGTACAAAAAATAAAAATCATAAGTGATAATAATTTTCCTCTATACAACACCCTCTTCCTGCCCCTTGAGGTTGCAGGTGTGGCTGCAGTGCCCGGCTGCATTGGCAGGTGGCAGACAGGAGACAGGCTTGTCTATACCCAGGACTCTGCCCCATGGGCCCTGGATGGTTGATGGTCTGACATAGAAAGAGACCGGGCCCTGGGATGAATCCAGAGGCATGGAAGAGCCTGGCAAGCTACCCCTGGTGTATTCGATATGCCAAAACGGTAACTATAATGGACCTCATTCCCAATAAATGGAGATGTTACTGGCGCCTGCTCAAGCAAATTGATGAAAACGGGAAGACAAGTGACAAGTGACAAGTGACAACACCCTCTTGTTGTTTATGTTTATGTTAATGGGCTCTAAAATCACATCTAGAGTCACTTTGATTCCTACATCCAATTCCCATCTTGGGATATAATTTATTGGCATCCCTTCCATGGATATTATTATTATCATATAGATAATGATATATACTATGGAGAAAAATATAGACTACAAAAGGAAAGATGTGAATTTTATAATAGTCAGGAAGACTGCTTTGAGGAGCTGAAAAGAAAATGAAATATGCAAAGAAAGCCAAAGTGGGCAGAAGTTGGTTTGCTCATGAACAATATGGTTGTTAGAGAAAAGCACTAACAAAATAAAGAAACAAAGACAAGGTCAGAAAGCAAGCATGGGTCAGGCATAGAGGTGGGGGATTTTAAGTGTGAAACCAGTAAAGGGATGTGAAAAGAGAGAGATGGACATGACAAAGTGCTCTCCCCAGGGAGCATGGACTCCAGTTGGAGAAGAAAGATGATTAATGAGGGAACCAGATGTGAGCAGCTTTCTGTTTTTAAGACCATATCAAATTGATATTTTACTAAATCATGAATTTACAGGGGTAGCAAGTATTGAATTTACCCAAAATTATAGAGCAATATCATTACCAAGAACATGAACCTACATGGTCAGTTATTTATTTGTCAGTTTGGAACATAGGTTTAATGCTCACAATAATATGCATAATCTCTCACTTATGGATAGAGAAAATAAGATTTGGTGATGTATAGGGAAGTATTAAAAAGTATATAGAACCACTTATTAATATGACTTCTTCTATCATATCCTACATGAGGATGCTTCATGTCTGATTGCTTTCCAATAATGCTTGCTTCTTAAAATTGAAGAAATTATGACTTAAGCCATTGTTTCCTTCCAAATGGTATATACTATGCCCTGGGGATTCTCTGGAAAGGTCCAAGAGGAAGGTTAGTCACCTTTGCAGCAGCTGGGGGGACAATTTTTGTCTGCTTATAAAAGAAGTCAGATTTCCAGGCCTGGGTATGCTAACTGATTTTTTTTTCTGAATAGGAAAATAGGAAATCTTGAGGATACCAGAGTAAAAGCTTAGGTGATTTGCTTATTTCAGTATGTGAAATAAGCATCAGTATCACCATACCCATGAATGAGTAGAATGCAAGTGAAGAAATGATCTGAGACACTGAAATTGCTGGAGGACCTCCTCTATTCCCTGGAAGATGGAGGTCACCTGAGTGCCGCTACCCTGAAGATGAAGGCCTATTTTTTTCCCACCACTTACAGAAGAAAAAAAATAATTTTTTTCTGGCTAATTTCAACAATCAGTCTGGAACATTCAGGTCTTTGCCTCTTTTGCCTCATATCCAGAAAAAGAGGTGAAAAGTTACAAGAGGTGAGATAAAAGCAGACTTAAATTTCCATTTGAATTTGAATGCAAACAATGGAGGTAAGATCTTGACCAAACTACTTGACCTGAAGCACTCCTTTTTGGACAAAAGCTTCAAAATCCCATTTTGAAACTTTTATGCAAAAGGAGTGCTTCAGGCCAGGAGTAATTCCCTGGACTAGGCATATCCTACCCCACCCCCACCCAAAATTCTTGAGCTTCCCCACCCCAAATCCTATCCTGAGCTTCCCAATACCGTGCTACTGAAATAGAAGAGTTGGCTGGATCCTGATATAAGGATGGAAGGAGAAAATTGAGTATATAGATGTAGCAAAAGGTGGTAATAATTCTGCAGAGATACCACCCTTTTACCCAAGGCCTTTTGTACACATGCAGGTCCATTATTTTTAAAACCATTACTCAACTGGCATAAGCTAAAGAAGCAGGAAGTTCTTCTGAACAAAGGCAAGCAGAGGTTTAGAGCCTGGAGGTGCTGTGGATAAGTGCTATTGTGCAAAGGAGAAGTGATGAAGCTTAATTGAAATTCTAGCACCTTGTTTTGATTTGAACATGCTTATGTGGCTTTTAAAAACATTTAGAGTTGAGGGAATGTAGAAAGGGAGATTTAAGGAAGAGAAGGGAGGCAAGTACCCACTTTAGCCAAATACCAGAAAATGAAAGTTTCCAAGCAATGCCAATCCTGCTTGGTGCCAATCCTGTGAGAGCTAAAAAATAAAATTGCATTATACAATGCAGCAGTCAACCCAGACTAATGAATACAGAACAAAGGTACTTTGGAATATGCCATCCTAATATTCCTGTCTGCAGAGTTTGGTATTCATAAATGTGTTTATGTTTAATGAAAGAAACAATGACTTTCAGTGGAGGGAAAAAATAGATCTTTAAAGGTAATCAAGGCCTTAACTACCTACCTTAGGTAGCTGAGAAAAAGCTACTATACTCTTTATTTTTTAACACTCCAGATATGTAATTTAATGCAGGTCTAATGACAGTCTCAAACATGGGGCTTTAATCGAAATTGTTCAAGCTCAGTACTGTGACAGGAACTCACAAACCCCCAACAGTGCTGTCCATTTTCTCAGGTTCTTTAAGAAAAAAGGAAAAAAGAAAAAAACCTCTTGAACTTATGTTGCTATTGATGTGTAATATACAATAAAAAAACAGTTAAATTTCAATTACCCACAGGTAATTATAATTTTATTGTTTGACTGTACTACAGGGATTTTTGTAATTCCCAGACTAATAATTTTCTATAATTTTACAGGTTGTCAAATAAACTATTAAAGATTATCTTTGAAAAGGCGTCTGCAATTGTAAGGACATATCATACTGTTCATGTACTGTATTAGTAATTAGAGATCCCTGGATAGTGAAATATCTGTGCTGGGAGCTCACCACCGGTAGCACATTTCCTCACAGCCGCCTCTAATCTCCCACAAAACCTTTCAAACTTCTCAGGTATTCTCTTCACTGCTGTAGCACGCACATTCACATTTTATTAATATTCCCCAGCAATTCCAAACTGTTTGTCAAGATAAATCTCTACCACCTGGTGGGAAGAAGTTAAAATCAGAATGATGGACTCTGCCTATTGTTAAAGGAAGTTTTAGAATGAAATGCAAAAATATGAGCATGGCTTCAAGGAGAAAGTGGGGAGTGGTGGGAAATCAGTTTGTTGAGGTATGCGTAGGGGTGGAGCAGATAAGATGGTGAGGTAAAATGGTTTTTGAGCTAATATAGAGGGATTTCTAGTCAATAGCTATTAAAATCTGTGATACAAATGAACCAAAAACCATATATACATTTTGGAATGTGGAACCTGGCATCTAAAGATAAAAGCATTACCTATTTGATTGGGTGTCAGTGATCATTTTTTTAGGAAACAGAAACATGTGGCAGATCAGGTATCGTTATGACTTCCTTATTGTGCTAGTTATCCTTCAAATACACCAGCTTGTCTAGCTTACTTACTTTCATGTACATTGAGCCATTATTTTAAATGCCTTTCCTCTCCATCTCCTGTCAAAATCCAACTTTCTCTTTATTAACAAAGAAAATTATGCTTTCTGGATGAAGAGTTTACTAACTTCTATTATTTTGAACTATTTATTATTCTGGGTTCTCAGTGGACTTTTGAATTTTTTTGTTACTGAAAAACTGAACACTATGTTAGGTAAATCAAAATAAACTGAAGTTTTAAGAAGCAGCTAAAGAATGTCTTTAGCCATCAAAGACTTATAGGCAGGAATTTTGAATAAGATAGCTTTGAGGAGGCTGAACCTGAGATCAAGAAGGTGGTATATGTGTCAGATTGAGTATTATAATAATGGCAGTGATTTGACAACAAGGATAAATAATGGGGAGGTGGAGGAGAACAATGATTTATTATGAAATAAGGACTAGGTAAACAATACTGTGTGGCCTGATTGAATTAGAGTGTGAGTTGAAGAGCACTCTGGGGTCGTAGCCAAGTACCACCGTACCAGAACTTACCTAGGCCTCACAAAGCAAACACTGCATTTTCCTATGAATTTGTGCTTCCAATTAGCTCCAATGCCAGCCTGTTTGCCTTCCTAAAGAGCCAATACTCTTACCTTCAGGTCTGTAACCGATAGCCTCTTGCCTGTTATTAGGGTTAGAGGTCATCATCTAATAACACTTTCCCTTTGCCTTCTGCAGGTTTAAATGCATAGAAGACCTGAGATCAGATCTTTTCTTTCACAGTCTGCTTTTTTTTAAACCTTTGGTAGATTGTGCCTCAGTTTCTTCAGTTGTGATTACACCCACTTCTTTTCAGAAGTTTAGAAAAAAAAGTAAAAACCATTCTTCACTGGCATCCTAAAACCTCTGCCAATTGAGTACTTATTCAGTGAATTATGACAACAGTTAAATACAGACTCTACATTCAGAAAAGAGTGCAAATCTGAAAAAAAAATGCAACTAAAGTTAGCAACCAGTAAACTTTCTCATTATGGGAAAAATGGTTGATTAGCAATCCTGAATGAGACCCTAGTGTTCTGAGAGAACAATACTTCACTGATATAACAAAAGCCCTATGAGTATGAGTAAGGGGCATTGACAAAGGACAGAGATCATGGAAGAGAAAAATGAACAGAATGGAATTCTTAGAAAGCATAAAATATTTTAATATCTTCATATTTGCCTATAGTTTCCCATGAAGGGAAACTATGATCATATTTTGATTTTCAGTTTAAAAATGAAATAGACAGGTTAAGATGTAAAAAATGATAGTACTAAAATATTAAAATATTGAAATATGTGTAAAATTGTCATTAAAAATATCCCCAAATATACTCTGGAAAAATGACACAATAAGGTAAAAGAATAAAACTTCTTTTCTTTTAGTCCAGTGATTTTCCTTGTAAATTGTGTTTTTGTCTTTGTACTGTTGATTTAAAAATACCCATCATGACGGGAAAGAGTACAGGTTTTAAGGTATATGTTTTGCATATGACTAACTCTGGTATAATTCCAGGAACTAATGCTTCTAAGATAAAACCTTGGAGAATCCCCTTACCACGGCCAGTGTCCTAATAAATCCTTGAGATTGTTTTATTACTCCCAGTTGGTCAAAAATCACTAGGAGATACTCTACATCTCACAAATACAACTAGCAAGGGTGAAAACAAACAATATAAGTTGTGAAAAAAACAATATAAGTTTTGAAACTCATGTAATGTGTGAATCTGTAAATGAAGTAGGTTAAATAATAAAATAATGGGACTAACCTTAAAACAGAATATTTAATCTTTTGCTGATACATGATTTAAACTTAGATTTTATTTCAATATACAATTCTCTATTGACCACTAATGGCAGCCTGTGTAATTGGCCTGGGAGATTACAATGTGTATAAAAATCTGAAGTGATTAGTTCTTTTCTTTTTTTTCTTTTTTTTTTTTGGGTCACACCCAGCAATGCTCAGGGGTTTTTCCTGGCTGTGCACTCAGGAATTACTCCTGGTGGTGCTTGTGATTAGTTCTTATTGCAACTTACGACTTCTTGATAAACATTTTGAATTGAAGATAATGTTGATGTGAATTATTTTATTCAAGTTCCCTAAGATTAGTATTTTTTAATTGAATCACTGTGAAATATACAGCTACAAAGTTGATCATGTTCCAACACCCAACCCTTTACCAGTGAACATTTCCCACCACTAATGTCCCCAGTTTCTTTCCTGCCCCGCCTTCCTTCTTCTTCTTCCCCTTCTCCTTCTCCATCTCCTTCTCCTTCTCCTTCTCCTTCTCCTCTCCTTCTCCTTCTTCCTTCTCCTTCTCCTTCTTCTTCTCCTCCTTCTCCTTCTTCTCCTTCTTCTCCTCCTTCTCCTTCTCCTTCCTCTTCTCCTCCTCCTCCTTCTCCTTTTCCTCCTCCTCCTCTTTCTTCTACTTCTTCCTCTTCCTCTCCTCCTTCTTCTCTTCTTCCTCCTCTTCTTTTTCTTCTTCTCCTTATATCTTCTTCTTCTTCTTCTTCTTCTTCTTCTTCTTCTTTCTTCTTCATCTTCATTGTCTTCGTCATCTTCATAGACTTCATAATCATCTATGTCTTCTTTGTCTCCTCCTCCTCTTCTTCTTTTCTTCTTTTTCTTCTTCTTCTTCTCCTCCTCCTTCTCCTCCTTCTCCTCCTTCTCTCTCCTCCTCCTCCTTGTCCTCCTCCTTCTCCTCCTCCTTCTCCTTTTCCTCCTTCTCCTCCTCCTTCTCCTTTTCCTCCTTCTCCTCCTCCTTCCTTTTCCTCTCTCCTCCTTCTCCTTCCTCCTCCTCCTCCTTCTCCTTCTCCTCCTTCTCCTCCTCCTTCTTCTCCTCCTCCTTCTCCTCCTCCTACTTCTCCTCTTCCTCCTTCTCCTCCTCCTTCTCTTCCTCCATCTCCTCCTTCTCCTTCTCCTCCTCCTTCTCCTCCTTCTCTACTTTTCTCCTTCTTCTCCTACTCCTCCTTCTTCTTCTCCTTCTCCTCCTCCTCATTCTCTTTATCTTTTTGCTCCTCCTTCTCCTCCTCCTTCTCCTCCTCCTCCTCTCCTTCTCCTCCTCCTTCTCCTCCTTCTTCTCCTTCTCCTCTTTCTTCTGCTTTTACTTCTCTTTTTTCTCCTCATCTTCTTTTTTCTTCTTCCCTCTCCCTCTTATTTTCCTTTTAGGCACTGTAGTTTGTAATACTGTTACTGAAAGTGTGTTATGCATATAACTTTACCTCTTTACAGCACTCAGTTTGTGTCTAGAGTGATCATTTCCACTATTATCAACTACCATTGTCATACTTGTCCTGTCTATGTCCTAATTGGACTCACCCCTACCCCTTTGTGACATGCTTTCTACTGTGGACCAACCATCTCGAACTTTTTCCCTCTGTATTTAATTAAAATTCACAATATATTTTTTATAACCAGCCATTGAGTGAACCATTCTGTTTGTACCCTCTCTGACTGATTTCACTCAGCACAATACTTTCTGTGTCCATCCAGATATAAGCAAATTTTATCATTATAATTTTCCTAATATCTATGTATCATTCCATTGTGTAAATGTACCATTCTTCCATTATCCACTGATCTTTTCTCTCACACTAGAGTTGTTTCCAGATTTGGCTAGTGTGAACCCCTTTATTAGAAAAGGAGAGCAAAATTCATTATTATTTTTTCTGATGCAAAAAAATTCTTCTCTTACCTGGACCACATTGTTGTCAAGCCCCCTCACTCTATTATGCCACATAAAATTTACCCCCAAAACAGTCTTAGGCTCAATATAAATGAAGTTTATATACTAATTGAAAAGTCCCCAAATCTACTCATTGTATATACTGGTTTTTACTCACTATTACCACCTCAGAAAACAAAGAGAGGGGAATTATGTCTTTTCTGTTGATGTAAACTTTTTTGACATTTTAGACTGTAACTGAACTGAATATGAAGGATAGTTGTATATTGAGGAAATTTTTACGTCTTTTAAATTTTTTCATTGAGAAAACGGAGGGATGGGTGCTAGAACACTGTATGACTGAAACCTAAACATGAACATCTTGTAATTGTATATCTCATGGTGGTATAATTAAAAAAAATAAAGATATACAAAGCTGTATAAAATAAAAACTGCACATTAAAAATACAAAGAAAAAAAGAAGCAGACTTGGTGGTAATAAGTGGCCATTTAATTCAAGTCAAGTTGGCTAATAGAGATACCATGAATGATTGGGGGTCGGGAGTAAGAGATAGGTGGCAAACAATGAACAGATGTAGAACCCCTTCCTTCTGGGGACAATCTTCTAGAGGAGCCACCTAAGAGTGGGATTTCATCTAAGATCTATATTACTTTAGATTCCTTCTAGGAAATCGGCCCAAGGGTCAGATTTCATCTAGGGGTTATCAGTTTCTTATTTCCTTTAGCAGTAATCTGCAAGCTATCATTAAATTTGTTTCTATAAAATATTTCTAGTCACTTTGTATAAAACAGTAAGATACATAGACTTTTATTTACACTCTGTATAAGTTTAACATCATCTCTCTGGATTCATGGCAAAGGGTGGTTTTTCCTGGGCACATCTCACCATATATACAAGACTGTGGTCCTCAGGTCAAGTTAGTATTTTTTTCTAACCCAACAGGGTACTTACTCAGTTGTTTCTTATGGATCATTCCAGAGTCTGCTCCATAATAGTACCTTAGCTTATTTTTATGTTATGGCTCTTAGATTGTCATATGTTGAGACCAGGTTTTCTTACTCACAGCTAGTTCTGGGTCAATACATGTTAAATGGTGTACCTTTCTTTTTGGTTTGTAAGAAACTAATGTCTGTTTGAGGGAACCTGAGGTTTAAGTCAGTTAAATATGATGGTTACCAAAGAGTAAATATTTCAGAGTCAAATAACCCCTAAATTATAAAAGCATGACGTTCACTCTCTTCCTGTGTCTGTGCAAAAAAAAAAAAAAAGGAAATTGCTGTAATATATAAATATAAAAAGGACACAAAGGAAAGAGAAAAGCAATATTTCACTTATAATACAAAATCCAAAGCCATCAGAAGGTTTGACTTTTGGAAGTTTTGTAGTGTCTGATTAGTAGATAATTTGACTAACAGGTAAGGGAAAAAGGAGAGGTTAAAGTTGAAAACAGAGGAGTAGGTGTGCCCTGATGGGATAGGCTGTGCCTCCAGGAGCACGAGAATGGGAGCAATTTAATCAATCGGTATTGAATCTGAAATGTCTAGGACTGGAATCTAATAATCTACCACTGATTTCACCACCCCCTTTATTCTAGCCCTATTGGAAACTATGTTCTATGCAATAAGTTTATCTTAGCAGACTCAAAATTCCCTATTATCTTTATTTATGCATTATTATTTATAATATTGCTAATATTAATGTTTCAGTAATAAAACTTTGTTACCAACCTCTAAAATGGTGGTGAACTAAAAATGGTAAGCAAACTGCTTTGTAAACTCTGAGATCCCGAATCCTCATGTAGTAATGCAGTTGGAGTATAGACTGTATGTAAAAGATAGGAGGACATCTTAGATGAGCAATCTCATGTTGCTTCACTTGATATAGGGTTCAAAAAATTAAGATATTTTGGGGTGGGTGATCTAAAATATTAAGATGTTTTCCTAGTTTTTTCTGAATTATCATGGAAAAAATGCAAAGATCTTAAGATATTCTTCTAATTGCTGAATTATAACAATGTGTAAAATTGAGGAATAGCAGTTTCCTTTCCATGGGACTTAATGTTCAAATTTGTCACTGTTTCAGCCATGTGTCTTTAAAAAGGATCACAAACTGACATATTTTATCTGACTGGACAAGTCTCTTAATTATGATTCAGTTTTTTAATTGTAATGCTTGGAAGCAAAGACTATACTTTAAAGTCTTACAGACTATATTTCTGTTGCAATACCCAGAAGATTCACACATTGATATTATAGTCTGATATTTGTAACAGACACATGCTGCTGATGTACTTCTGAAGCCCCTGTGTACATTCCCCTCAGCACATTGTGCTCAGAAGATAAAACAGATTTCCTAGTAAGTTCACAATTCTGTATCTTAACACCTATGTCATTCTCTTTCATTGAGGATTTTCCAGTGCTTTTTCCTTATTCTGTAGTAAATACCTCATTGGAGGAGGGTTTGAGCATCTATGTACCTGGGTGCAACCCTAACCAGTGGTTTGGAGAGGAGAAAGTGGTTGTACATTTAAATTTCATTACCCGTTAGTGATTCTGAAGTGAGTTATACATCTTTTTTCCTCAGAGGATAACCAAAGTAATGAAGCCCATTGGCCCCGGCAAGAATATGGTTGTCTGTGGTGGAAGGATGGGTGCTGGAACAATGTATGACTGCAACCCAATCATCAACATCTTTGTAATTGTATATTGCACGGTGGTATAACAAGAAAAACTTAAAAATGAACTGAGCATTGAATATACACAAAGAGATATACATGATAATCCCTAAATGTATGTATTGAAAGCCACAATAGGTAAGAGAAGGGAGAGAAAGAGAGAGAGACAGAGAGACAGAGAGAGACAGAGAGAGAGAGGCAGTGCCATAAAGTGCCATAGAGCAGATTGGGGGGAGGGGAGGGAGGGAATCAGGGGACATTGTTGATGGGAAATGCGTAGGGGTGGAGGTGTGGTGCTGAACACAGTATATCTGAAACCTATTCATGAACAGTTTTGTAATTGCATTTCTTATGGTGGTATAATAAAATTTTAAAAAAGAATTTCCAGATCATATAGCAGTTTTTCTTCCTTGAGAAAATGACATTATGTCTTCAATAGTGGCTAGATCAATAGTGGCTAAACTTACTATGCTAAATGAGTGTGTTTACATTCCCACTCAGATAACACAGTGATTTGAACTTGTCCAAACCCTCATTCACCATTGGTATTTTCTGTTTTGCTATTTTGGTTTTGATATAGACATTTTGGTGCCTAAAAAGTGACATTTTATTCTGATTGACTAATGTTTGCATCATGATTGGGGTTGTTTAGAATACTTTCATGTGCTTATTCTCAATGTTTTAAATCACCATTCTTGCTTTTAATTTTCAATGCTTATTACATGAAGAAACTTATATTTAACACTCATTATAAAATGAATATGGCATTTACTCTTGAGGTTACTGAATGCAGGACTTTGTGATGATGTTTATAATGTATGTTTATTAGGATCACTTGTCACTTCACTTTTCTTCCCATTGTTCATCGATTTGCTCAAACAGGCATTAGTAACATCGCCATACTCCTATCATGTGCTAGTTAATAGCCCAAGGGCATATGCTTGCTCCAGGAACACAAAGGGCCTCAAACCATTCCTTCAGGTCATGGGATCGATAATACATTCCTACAGTAGAGTAGCAGGGTACAAAATCAATACCCAAAAGTCATTCACTGTCTTCACTGTCTTCCTGTTCATCATCGATTTGCTCGGGCGGGCCCCAGTAACATCTCCATATGTCCTGTCTCATGCTAGTAGAGCCCAAGGGCATCTGCTTGCTCCAGGAACATAAAGAGCCTCAATCCATTCCAGAATGAGGTCTATAATTGTTACTGGTATTTGGCATATCAAATACAACACGGGTAGCTTGCCAGGCTCTGCCGTGCAGGTAGCATACTCTTGTAGTCAGCTTTAAGTCCAGCATTTATTGATGAACAGCGCGGCCGTAAGCGGCCGCAAGCTGGACTGTGATAGGCTGGTCTGCTGGGTGGAGTTCTGACGAGAGAGAAGTCCAGATGTGGAAAATGGAGGCCCTCATGGAATGGGGGGGTCGTCTGGCTTGTTGCAAGGCTCTGCTGGGGTGGCGGGCCAGGGCTAGAACCCGCCATCCCTCCTGGGCGCCTTGTGAGCGGCTGGGCACAGGGAAGAGCAAGTAGCAGTTCTGCCCCATGTCTGTCTCAAAAGTAAATGGCCTTCCTATATGCAAACAGCAAAAGAGAAGAAAGGGACATTAAAGAAACTATCCCATTCACAATTGTGCCACAGAAAATCCAATACCTAGGAATCAGTTTGACAAAGAATGTAAAGGATCTCTACAAAGAAAACTACAAAATGTTACTTCAGGAAATAAAAGAAGACCAGAGGAAATGGAGACATATTCCCTGCTCATGGATTGGAAGGATTAACATTATCAAAATGGTAATACTCCCTAGAGCTTTATACAGATTCAATGTGGTCCCTATAAAGATACCCATGATGTTCTTCAAAGATATTGAACAAACCCTCCTGAAAGTTGTATGGAATAATAAACCTTCACGAATAGCTAAAGCAATCCTTGGGAAAAAGAAGATGGGAGGTATCACTTTCCCAACCTCAAGCTCTATTACAGAGCAGTCGTAATTAAGACAGTGTGGTATTGGTAGGAGACAGACCCGTAGACCTATGGAATAGAACTGAATATCCTGAAACACACTCTCAAATATACAACCACTTAATCTTTGATAAAGGAGCAAAAAATATTAAGTGGAGCAAAGAAAGCCTCTTCAACAAATGGTGCTGGGAAAACTGGGCAGCTACATGTAAAAAATGAACTTAGACCTCCTTTTTAAGGCCATGCACAAAAGTCAGATCAAAATGGATTATAGATCTCAACATCAGACAGGAATTTATAAGATACATCGAAGAAAACATAGGAGAAATGCTCCACGACATCGAAACTAAAAGTATCTTTAAGACAACACACCACTGACCAAGCAAATGGAAGCAAAGATAAGCAAATGTATAAAGATAAGCAAAAATATAAAAATATTTTTTAATATAAAACTTAAAAGCTTCTGTACCTCAAAAGAAATGGTGACAAAGATACAAAGACAATCCACAGAGTGGGAAAGGATATTCACCCAATACCTATCAGTATCAGGCACTGGTAGCCCTTAACAAGAAAAAAACAGCCAACCTCATCAAACAATGGGGAGAAGAAATGAACAGAAGCTTCCAAAAAGAAGAAATTAGAATGGCCAAAAGGCATATGAAAAAGTGCTCTTCATCTTTAATCATCAGGGAGATGCAAATCAAAACAACAGTGAGGTACCATCTCACACCACAGAGACTGGCACACCTCCAAAACAGCAAGAACAACTGGTGCTGGCGTGGATGTGGGGGAAAAGGGACTCTCATCCACTGTTGGTGGGAGTGCCGACTGGTCCAGCCCTTTTGGAAAACAATTTGGGCATTCCTCCGAACACTAGATGTTGAGCTCCCATTTGATCCAGCAATAGCACTCCTGGGAATATACCCGAGAGACCAAAAACACATAGCAGAAACACTACCTGTACTTCTTTATTCGTCTCTGCCCTGTTCACCATAGCTAGAATCTGGAAACAACCTAAATGCCCGAGAACAGAGGACTGGCTAAAGAAACTCTGGTTCATCTACACTATGAAATACTATGCAGCTGTCAGAAAAGATAAAATTATGAAATTTACCTGCAAATGGATGAACATGGAGACTATCATGCTGAGTGAAATTAGGCAGAAGGAAAAGGACAGATATAGAATGACTGCATTCATTAATAGGATATAAATAGATACCAATGTTTTACTAAATGTGGGAAATGGTAATGGCAGATTAAAACTCACCATTGAATATACACAAAGAGACTTAAGTGATAAACTCTAAATATCTGCAGGGCTAGCCACAATGTGCAAAATAAGAGGGAGAGAGATGCAGAGACAGAGAGAGAGAGAGAGAGAGAGAAAGAGAGGAAACTGGGGTACCTGCTATTGAGGCAGCCTGGGGGTAGGCAGGAGGGGGTGGGGTACATTGGTGGTGGAAATGGGGCACTGGTGGAGGGGTGGGTGCTGGTATACTGTACTACCAAGAACCAATTATGAACACCTTTGTAATTGTATGTCTCACGGTGGTATAAGAAAAAAAAAGGAAAAAAAATATATTGTTGAAATAAAATGACACAGAAAAGTTTAAAAAAATATGACTGCCTAAGACATATTATTTATGGCTTCTCTCCCTGCCCTATTCACTTGTGCCTTCTGAAATCAACCAAGTTGTGGACTGGGGGTTTCTTTCAGGGGACATTAAAAAGACAATATTTAAAATTATTCTACTTTGGTGTCCTCCTAGTAGTTCCACTATAAGAGTGAATGAGTTGGGCTGGGATGGTTTCCAATCCACAAAAGGAAAACTTGTAGAAAACATGCAGAGATGCAAAGAAAAACTAAAATAAGTCTGATCATGATATGGAAGAAGTGAGTTAGAATCTGAGATCAACTTTGACACCTCATGCCATATCCATAACATCGCTGGGTGACTCCCAGCACGGCTGCCTGAGTACTTGATTTAACTCAGTTAGATAAGTACCCCCGGAATGATCCTAGGCCCTCCGAGCCGGATTGGGAAGCCAACAATTTTTCAAAATATTCTTATCATTATAGATCATTATAGTCAAGTTCCGGGAGACTACCCAATAAAAAGAGAGAAATTTGATAGTCTTGCTTCAAAGGGGAAGACTAAGAATGATGCATTTGACCTAGGCATATGTAGGTTAAATAGAAAATACATTTTTAATCTTTAGTACACAAGAAGGATTCTCCTTGCTTTATACAAATAATTTACATGTCATTTCAGAAATTTAAAATAAACAGATTACCTTCTTTTACATAGATCCTTGTAATCCATATTATCCACATCTGTTTATTTTATATCAGGTACACAGGGCTATATGTAGTCGAATTTTGCTATTTATCTGGTTGAATAGCTTTTTAGATTTTGGGGGTGGAGTGGAAAGGGGGAAATATAGAGATATATCTAGCCTTTCACGATGGAAATTATTCTCCCAATATTACAGGAATGTAATTTAGCCCTCCTATAAAACCTTGAAATGCCTAAAATCAAAATGCTTTTTTTTTTCTATTCATACTGAGAATCTCTTAAATGTGTAGGAACACATAAAATTAGGTGAATTATCTATTATCAAACAGTATTCATGGTGCTTAAAAAGGGAGGTCCTGATTTCTATCAGCTCTCATAGGATTTCAAATATCACAGGGAGCAAGAGGGAGGAAATAGCAGAAATATTTGGAAGATAGGCCCTCCTGCCAAAGGTTACTGTGAATTCAAGTGTTTTTCACTTCTGCCCTTCATCAAAGCTACATAGCAATGAGGAAGTCAAATTAATGAAGTATCATAATAGAAATGGAAAGATTAGAGTGTGCTGAAGAGTGCAAAACAGTTATGTTCTTAAGAGGCATGATAGGTAAGAAGCACTTTGCTGTAAGAGGCTGGCTAGAAGGGCTATTCTGTTTCAGTGTCACACACAAAAAATGTAGAAATGGGTTAGCATAATTTTGTTATCATTACAAATATGATAACATATGAGAAAATAGACATTACCGCATTGTAATTCAATAGAGAGTTTCAGATAAATGTTAGCTCTAAGAGTAGGTTTTATCTAGCGAACATTTTATCTGAGTCTCCTGTGTATTGAATTACAGCTCCCTTAATGGCCAGTAGCCCTTACCATTTATATTTATGGATTCTGATCCACTCAACAAAAGTAAAAATTAAGTGGAAATTCATTACCAGAAAGCACAAAAGGCCTAAAAGGACTTCTGAAATGATGGTGGTCAACTTTCAAAGAACAATCAATTTCAGTTATTCCTATTGCAAAGTCATACAGTGGGCTTTTTTCAAAGTTCATATGAAGCTTACTCCAAACATCAAAAATTTTATGCTCAAGAGTGTTTGTGATTGTTTTGGGGCAGAATATAATATTTCGTAAAACTAACACAATTTGTATCATTTCAGTCACAAGGTTTCCAACTATAAGGCAACCACACCATGACAACTATAGTATCGCCTTATTCTCGCTTTCCAGACTGTCTGGGTGACATCTCTTGCAAAGGGTACTGGCTTCAATCCCTGTACTCCTGTGGGTGGGCCACAACAACAGATGACTTTTTAAATGACATGCTGTTTCTGTTCTCCTACTTGTGTAAGTTGATTTCGCTGGGATTTTCTTTTGATGATACTAATTCCACCAAAGATAATTAAGGAACAAGGAAGTCTGCTTTTGTATTCATGCCTTTGGGATGTACAGATTTAGCATCTGAAGGAAAATGAACTTCACTGAATGAGAGACTAGAGAAAACTCTATTTTAAGAGATAAATTAATACAACTTAGGTATTGGAATTACCTGCAGATGCAAACCTTTTTATTATGAACCCTCTGGTGATAATGGACCTTTCATTATCACACATAACCATGCAAGAAAATGAGTTGGTGTTTATAAAAATAATATTGAATCATCAAGCTTTCCATACTGCTGCTAGTGCTGTTCATGGGTGTCTATTTTAATTATTAACATTGTAATATTTTATATTTAATATATTTACCAAAGAAAATGTTTTTGAGTTATAATAAATCAAATTCCACTCTTTTAATAAAATTTGGCAAAAACAAAATCAAGCAAACAGCATTTTGATTAGAGATGAGTATTTTAATGTTTCTTGAAGACAGCCCACGTGGTAAAACTGACAGTTCCTTTTGAATAATTTAGAATGGGTAAGTGACAATAAATATCACAAAAAATACAATGTTTCAGTGAACAGACATATCACAATTCATCTCAGAAATATCCTCATCTCTTAACTATAACACATCATTTAAAAACATATCTATCTCTGTCAGACAGAAAATCTCTCTTCGTATGTGTTGTAATCCCATAGCTACTGAGGAATACAGTAGGTTATTAGCACACATCATAAACACAAAATAATTACTCACTTATTAATTAGATAATGGAAAATGTGTTCTATTATCCATCCAGAGACATTTCTCCCAAATATTTTAATGAAACTTAAATTTTATGCTAAACCTTCAATGCTCCTGTGACTTGTAAATAAAAAAAAAACCATAAAGTTTTGGAAGGCAGTTATTGAGTATTTTATAGCTGTAGAATGAGATAATATAACAAATTCTGCCCAACAGGCCAAATATGATGATGTTTGACAAATTCATTGATATTACAACTCCTCTAAGCTTATACAGATAATATTAATGAGCTTCAGTGACTATAGGTCTGAAAGAGAAGGTGAAATTAATATGTAAACTGAAAAACTTCAGAGTAAAGTCAATTATCTCTTGGAGGATAGGGTACTTTGCATACACAAATTAAATATTTTAAGTAAATGAGAATTAATTTTATACTGGAATAAATTGTGAAAATTAGATTCTGACACACCTGTTACTAGTGGTATAATTTTTACAAAAATTAATTAATTTGCTATATACCTTATTCCAAAGCTTATAAAAACAATTTATATGGACCACCCTGAATAATTCAGGATGTGGCCCAAAAAACAAAGGGAAAGAAAATCCAGGCTTCAATATGAGTGAGAAGCACTTCGGAAAAAAATGCTGTTTTTTATTTTATGCTCTTTGGGTCACACCCAGCGATGCTCAGGGGTTTGCTCCTGGCTCAGCACTCAGGAATTACTCCTGGCAGTGCTCAGGGGACCGTATTAGATGCCTGGGATAAAACCTAGGTTGGCTGCATGCAAGGCAAACACCTACCAGAGGTGCTATCTCTCTGGCCTCAACTATTGTATGCTGATCCAGAGACTCACATACATGGGGCAGAACTGCTACTGGCCCTCCCTGTGTCCAACTGATCACGGGCACCCAGGCGGGATGGCAGGTTCTAGCCCTGGCCTGCCACCCCAGCAGAGCCTCACAAGAAGCTAGAGGACCTCCCACACCATGAGGGGCCACCATTTTCCACATCCGGGCTCCCCTCTAGTCAGAGCTCCACCCAGCAGAAGAGTTGATCTTTCCCTGTCTTGTGCCACCTCAAAGCCTCCGGTTCATCAATAAATGCTCAAGACTAGAGGTGACTACAAGAGTACCCCACCCGCAAGGCAGAGCCTGGCAAGCGACCCGTGTTGTATTTGATATGCCAAATACCAGTAATAATTATAGAACTCATTCCCATGACCTGATGGAATGGTTTGAGGTTCTTTATGTTCCTGGAGCTAGCAGATTCCCTTGGCTACACTAGCATGTGACAGGACGTATGGAGATTCTATTGGTGCCCGCTAGAGAAAATCGATGATCAACGGGAAGACAAGTGATACAAGTATACATTTAATAACAGTACCATGCTACTATAAACAAGTTTGAAGCATAATATAATGGAAATATTTTTTGAAAGTAGTACATGGTTTTAAAAAATAGATCATTTATTATTCTATAGCTTTCTACCAGGGGATATTTTGGTTTCATATTATTCTTCAAATATTCCTACAACTAGAATTTTATATTCATTATTATCTTGCTTAAGAAAATTGTCTTCATCTATATATTATTTCAAAATATTACATCAAATATCTCTTGCTTTAATCTTCTTGGAAATGATATAGAAGGCCTGGGAAATATTTTAAAAGGGCTAAATAGAGTTCATGCTTTGCATGTGGAAGATTCGATGCCACAACCCTACCCATTACTGCAACTGTGAATCCCCCTATAGAATCTTTTAATTTGTGGGTATTTAGTAGTGCAACATATTAAGGTACGTGCATAGGTACTCAGAAAAAATTCCTGACTCTGTGCCTAGCTATTATTCTGGTAGTTCTCATGAGATTACTTGCAGTGTAAGGATTGAATTGGAATGCCTTAACCCCTTTACTATACTGTAGTCCCTTACATATGCTTTTTTTGTTTGATTTTATTGTTTCAAATATTACAGGACATATTCACTTATAATCTATTTCATATTTATTTTTTTCTTTTATAAAGAGTTCATTTTTTTACTGGTTTTGGCATATTAAATGGTTTTGGCATTTGGCGATTTGGAGATGACTGCTGGACTAGAGCTGTTACCGACTAGATCCCACAGGATGTCAAAATATCACGTGACCGCCCACCTACAAGATGGTCAGACTTCGTCAAGACCCTGAACAAAAGCTTTGAGGCTCTTTGTATTCCTGAAGCATCCAGATGCCATTGGGCTACACTGACACGTGATCGGGTCAAATGGAAATATTACTGGTGCCCGCTCGAGCAAATCGATGAATAACGGGATGTCAAGTGATCAAGTGATCAAAAAGTTCATTATACTATTCTGCTCAGGTTGCCATAAGAGAACATCAAAGATAGTGTGTTAAATCAGTCATTTATTTTTCCATTTTTCTAATGTCTAGACGTTGAAGATCAAGGTACCAGAACTTATTTCTAATGAAATGTTTCTTCTTGGACAACTGAACTACTTTCTCACTGTGTTTTCAAATTACAATTTCCCTAGGCATATATATATATATATATATATATATATATATATATATATATATATATATATATATATATATTTCTTGACTCTTTTCCTCTTCTTAAAAGTGCATCTATCTTATTGAATTAGTGCTCTACCTTAACAGTCAACCTTAACATCTTCAGTTAACATTAAGACCCTCTTCAAATGACATCTCTGTGAATACAAGCAAGTACAGGACTAAGGCTTTAGCATATGAATTTCCATATTTCAGGTTATAAGATATATTACCTTTTGAGAAACACTAGCGTCTACAGGTTTTATAACCTACTAATCATTGTTGCTGTGGAACATTCTTCTTCATATCACTTGGGACTCATGAGCAAGTTTTTATCCAAATTATAAAAATAGAAGTAGAATTGCTGGTCCATAAGGCGTGCAAATGTTCAAATTCACAAACTGGCACCAAATCATTTCCCATTATGGTTGCATCAAGTTTTGCTTCTACCAGAAGAAACTATATTTCCAAGGGTCTAAATCTTGACCACCAGTAGTTTTTATATAACCCTTTACTTTTTACCAATCTAATAAACATAAAGGTTATTAAAAACTTCAATATTATTTCATTAATAGGAAGGGATTTTGATCAATTTTTCATTTATTTACAATAGCTGTCTATTTTTTCTGTTTAAAAAACATTTTAACCTTTTATTTATTTAGTTAACTTTCCTTAAAATCTGTTAGTAGATATTTTAGTAGATATTTCTGTGAATTCTTAGTTGCAAAATCTTTAATAATAGTTTATGCTGAAAAATACAGTTTTTCATCATATTACTTTTGATGGCCCAAAACTCTAAATTTTATTGTGTTTAAATGACCATTCTTCCTAAGTCTAGCACTTATTTTTCTTAGACTTTTCCTAGACCCATGATCATGAAGATATTTTCTACCTAATGTTGCATCCAAGTTCTTTCTCTCAATGCAACCCCACTGTAAAATATAAAAGTATCTGAAAAACAGCACTTATTTCAGTTTGTGAATTATTCACTAATGTATGTCTCAAATGTTTTATATGAAAAACACAAATTGGTGACTTT
Source organism: Cryptotis parvus (assembly GCA_021461705.1). Classification (NCBI taxonomy): domain Eukaryota; kingdom Metazoa; phylum Chordata; class Mammalia; order Eulipotyphla; family Soricidae; genus Cryptotis; species Cryptotis parvus. The sequence goes on along the minus strand of JAJIBD010025566.1, from coordinate 103,446 downwards.
AATAATAAACTGATTTGATCCATTTCATTTATACATACTCCATGCAAATACAGCTAAAGAGAATACTGTGATAAAATGAATACTGTCCTAAAAATCTTAAAACAAAGAGAAGTAACTATATTCACAATTCTAGAACATATTGTGCTCTGTATTCACAATTGTGAATTGTGAACTGTATTCAGAGTTCCAGAGCATATTATTAGATGGGTGAAAAAAAAGCTCTGGAATCTAAAAAAGTCCTACAAAAACCTTTAATGTTAATTGGAGTATCACTATATAAAAGGATAACTTTATTAATTATTCTGAAAATCCTATTATTGTTCCTGAGCTATTATCTTTTAAAATGGGAAAAATAAAACCAAAGCATCAATATTTATCCACAATTGCAGCAAAACCAAGCTTTTTTACACTGTCTGTCATGACCCAATTTAAGTTAATGTGACTTAAAAATAGATTTCAGATAACTGAATTTATTACCTCTATCTGTCTGATTAATGTATCTACTTTATATACTTACACATCTTAGTGTGTATAAAAATTTCTCTGGTGAGGAGACTGAAGAGATAGCACAGTGAGTAAAGCATTTACCTTGCACTAGGTTAACCAGGTTTGATACCTGCATTCCAATTGTACTGGAACTGCCAGACATACAGAGAGAAGTATAAACCCTGTGTACTGCCATGTGTGGTCTCGTAAAACAAAAATATTGACAAACTTCTATATTGAAAGGAGATGCAAGCAGGAAAAGCTTAAGAAGACCTAAGAAAACTTAGGTATGAATTTATATTTTACATTTTCTAGATCTATTTCTCTCATTCCATGTTTTATCATTAAGGGTCTGGGAAAGATAATTAGACATAAGTAAGTAATATATTATATAGAGTGGCATTGGAAGCAAGCCTTAAATGATGGAGAAGATTGTAGAAGTCAGAGTATGTAAAAAGTTAGGGAGATGGTAAGCTACAACATTCTGACTATATAGTTTGTACAGCTTTTAGTGTACTTTAACTAGTTGTCCCCAATTCAAAGAGATTGACAATAGAACCACATAAACCAATAAAAAGGGCCATCATTCCAAAGCATCTATCATGGCCTATAGAGTCCCGACTTTTCTTAGTCTTTTTCCCCTCAATATTCTCTCTTAGATCCATTCCATCTGGTTTCATAGATGCTTGTTAACCACCTTAGCAGTGGATCTTGCTTTATGCACCATAAACTGCTTTTACTTTTTGTCATGAATGTTATTCCCCCTTGCCTGGAAAGTATCCTCCCTACTAGTCTTTAACGACACATCGATGTTGCTCATAAGTAATTGAATTTTATATATTTTAAATCCGTAGGGAAGAGGAAGTGGTCTATGAACTTTATGCAGAGATGTCTAGCAAAGATTAGGAATATACCTAATGAGTAACAAAATTTTAATAGTTGTTTTATAGTCTTCAATAAAATTATTTACAATAAGATTTACAATAATCTAAAGTAAATCCATTTTCTATATGTTAAAAAGAGAGTTGACAATACCTGAATACTGTTATCTAGAAAAGCCTTATGTTTATGTGTATGTGACAAGTTTTTTTCATTCAAATTAGTAAAGGCAAAACTTAATAAGTTAAAATAATCTGAGGTTATAAAATGCCTAAAGTAGTCTAAAATAACTGAAAATAGGTAAAAATTCCCAGTTCTAAGCCTGCCCTCATGTGTATTCTACATTTTACAACGTTAGGAACTATGAAAATATTCTTAATGTTCTATGGATCTGAAGACCTGATTCAAATCATTGTAGGCTTCAAAGAAATGAATGTTAAATGTCATATGCTCCTCCACCATGGGATATTACTAAGCCTCTGGTTTGGAAACCACCCTCAATTTTACTGCACACATTCTTCACTTGATCACTTGACATCAGGTTATTTGTTGATTTGTTCAAGTGGGCGCCAGTAACATTTCCATTTGACCCTATCACATGCCAGTGTAGCCCAATGTCATCTGCTTGCTCCAGAAATACAAAGAACCTCAAACCATTAGTTCAGGGTCTTGACAAAGAAGTTTGACCATCTTGTAGGTGGGCGACCACATGATCTTTTGATGTCCCGTGTGATCCAGTCAATAATGGCTCTAGTCCAGTGGTTGTCTCCAGACCGCATTATATGTCCAGCCCATCTGATTATATGTCTTGGCAAACAAGAAAAAATCCCTGACTTGATTGTCAATGGAGATCAGAACTCCGAATTCCTTCTCTCACTTGAGTGAGGCATGATATTCCAAGAATACCTCTTTCAATTCGTCTTTGGTAGGCCCGAATAGTGTTCTCATTCTGCTTTTGTAGGGCCCAGGTCTCTGAGGTATATGTTAATGCAGGGAAAACGGTGGAGTCAAAGGAATGTGTCCGGAGCTGGAGGTTCTTTGTCCTTTTAGCTATTTCTTCTTGAAGGCATTCCACGTCAATATCTTCCTCCTGCACAGCTCAGGTTTTAGGTTGTTCATCATGTTTAGTTCTTGACTTAGGTACACATAACTGCTTCATTCAGAAATATTTGTTCCATTGAGAGTAAATGGGGCATCTGGAACTAGTTCGTTTTTCATGAGCATTGTTTTGTTGAGATTCTGCTGTAGACCTATCTTTCCACATTCTTGGTCAAAGTGATCCAGCATTTGTGCTGCTTGGCTAATGTTTGGTGTGATTAGCACAATCTCATCAGCGAAGCAGAGGTGGTGTAGTTGCCAACTGTCTATTTTCACTCCAATTTCTTCCCATTCTAATTGTTGCATGGCGTTCTCGAGGGTGGCGCTGAAGAGTTTTGGTGAGATGGTATCACTCTCCCAAACCCCTCTTTTGACATCAATAATAACTTTTTGTAGAACAGTGAGTACCCAGAAGAACCCCCCCACACACACACACACACACCATTCTGGCAGCGTTCTTCATCATCTGGACTCCAAAGCTCGGGAAAGCTCCACCCAAGAGACTAAGCCAATCTCAAGCCAGGCTTTTCACAGACCCACCCTACAGAGTTCCACCCTACAGAGGAGAATATTTTAAGCCCAGAAATGCTTGAACCACAGATGCAGATATACCAGGCAGAGCTGGTACCAGCTCTCTCCATTGCAATTCATCTCTAAATTACCAAAAACATTCTAACCACCCCTCTCAGAGAGTCAAGCATGCTACTGAGAATATACCACCCACACAGCAGAGCCTGGCAAGCTGTCCAATGTGTATTTGATATGCCCAAACCAGTATAAACAGTGTTTATTCCCCTGACCCTGAAAGAGCCCTAAATACAGCAGCACTAAGAAGGACAAATAAGGAGAGGCTGATAAAAATCTCAGGGTCAAACTAGGCTGCCAAAACAAAGGACTAAAATGACTGTCTGTACTTTCCATGCATGTATGCTGTCATCAGAAGCATATATTGAGGATCTGATTGTGCAATCACTAAAGGTCAAGTATAATATCATGGGTCTGACTGAAACAAGAAGGCGTCAATCACATTACGCCATTTTTGACTCTGGAGAAGAACTGTTCCTCGGAGCATGTGACAAAAGAGGTGTTGGTGGTGTCAGTGTCCTTGTCAATACAAACCTCACCATGAGCATTGATTCATTTGCATGCCTAACAAACTGGATAGGATGATTAAACTTGAAGAGATTGGCCCACTACCAGCATTTTCTGTTTTCGTTGTCTACACACCAACATCCACATACAAGGAAGAAGAAACTGAGAAATTCTACATGGAAATGGAGAAGTTCTATAAAGAGATCATACCTTCTACAAGATCATAGTTGGTGATTTTAATGCCAAGACAGAACCGAGAAGATCAGCTGAAGAACTCCACATCGGGACCCATAGCTTAGAATGGAACGAACAGGTGAGAGACTATCTGAGTTCATCATGTCCACCAAGACCGAAATTCATGAGAACTCACAGTTCCACTAGGCTGAATGTAAACATTGGGCATGGGAATCTCCTGGTGGACAGTTCCACAATGAAATTGACAACATCATATTCAATCAATGGTTTTGCCTGATCGCTGTCTCTGTTGTCTGAAAATTCCAAACAGGATGGGACCACCGTTTTCTTTGTGCAAAATTCTACTTCACGGAACTGGGAGAAAAGGCTGCAAAGTTTAAGAAGAGAACTCCCAGAGTGACAACTGGGAACTCTTAGTCAAAATTGCGGCAGCATGGGAAGATGCCATCATTGATGACATGGATGAAGAATACAACTGACTGGTTCATCACCTCCTTGATTGTGCCAAAACGCCTGAGAGAGAGATAAAGCCACAAAGGACACTTGTCTAGCTCATTAGCCAGCTCATTAGCCAATGTGGCAAGGCAAAAGCCTCAGGCAACACACATTCTTACTAAGAGGAAAACACATACCTATAGCAAGTCAAAGAGCAAAAAGGGTAGTTAGAAATATCAAATAAATGTATGTAAGTGAGACAGAAAATTACAAAATATCCACTTTTCAGTAGTCAATAAATTTTGGAGGAAATGTATTTTCCACCAGGATGCTTTATCATAGGAACTGCAAATATTTATTAAAAGTATTAAATAGCCAGAATGTTTCCTCCTATGATGAAATTTCACATTGCCACATTAGAAGATAGAGTATTTTGATAAAATGTTTATTCAAATGACTACATTTCATTAGTCTTCCATGCATAATAATTAGGTAGGTACTTTACAAATAAGATCTATTACATTGACAGAAATATAGAGAAAGGAAGTCTCTCATTGTATAAGTGTGGTTTTGACTTTATAAAGATATATAAGTCTTGCAAATATTCCTAAATGATGTCCACAGGACTTGGCTGATTTTTTGATATTAAGTTTGTTAGATTTCGCTATCCCCAAAATTCAACAGCATATTTGCCACTAGGTTCCCAAACTTTCTCATGCAAGAAACACCTGGTTACTGTTTAATTCTTCATTCGTGGGTTCTCAAAATCAGTCAAAGAACATACTCAAGATGTTAAACCGGTTTTCAGCAGAACTGAACATGGAAGGAGGCTGGCCGATTTATAGCTCAAGGATAATAGAGATGACAGCAAGAGCACATCAGTACTGAGTGGCACTAAGTTGAAGAGTGACAGGATGAGCTGGACAGATTACCTTCCTAAGAGGCTTGTGTCTTTTGGAGGCACTGACCTAATAAAGATCTTATGCCATCTCCCAGCAAAGATAGAAAGGGCCTTTCCCCATCTTAAGGCTCTCTTTTGTGTGCATCAGAACAGCTTCCCGAGTTCATCTCATGAAAATGCTGATGGTACTGAGCAGAATCTAATCTCTGTTAAATATGCCGTGGGGTGAGATGGAGGTAAAGACAGGCAGAACTTGTCTGAAAGCCAGGTGTTTCTTTGACTAAACAATCAAACTATTTGTAGAAATAGGAGTAGTGTGTGTGTTTGTTTTGTGTTTGTGTGTGCTTGTGTGTGGGAGGGGGATGTAAACATCTCTCTAGCAGAAATTTTAGTGTCAATTTAAAGCATAACTTTTATTCTATAATAATTATTGCATTTAATACAGATGCTGATGATGTATCCTAAGATACCTGCTCTTTTTGACTCTAAAAATTAGAGCTGTAGGGCAGCAACTTGTATCCTTCTTCAGAGACCTGAAATGTTAGTGGGCAGGAGAAGGATGTTTGCAAATCAATAAGCTAAGCCCCTTAGGTATTGAAGGGCTAGAAGGAAAGGTAGAGCAGGGTCACGAGGTGAACACTGACAGAAGAGATGGTTTTTATACAGCAGAGTGCTGGATCAGGTAACAGTTGAGTAATGAATGAGGCAGAAAGGGACCAGGATGGACCCTTTGAGCCCAAGGGCAGCACATTCCAGCAGCAGGAACTGGAAGGCAAATGCCCTATTGGGTAAGTTGGATGACGGGTGCTGCTGTTTTCTGTCTTTTAGCCAGGTTTCCAGGAGATACGCTTCCAGTAAGGATTGTAAAAGATCTGTGAAAATGTCAGTTCTGCTTGGTCACTGATCATTAAATCTCTTTCTCTCCAGTTTCTGCTTGTTTTCAGGTTCTCTCTGTTCTCCTCAAAATGGGATTAAAAAGACCTGATGACAAAAATACACAACTTGCAAATGTCACAGTGTCTGAAAACTATCTTGGGATACTTGAAGACCTGATAATTAAATGAATAAAGATCTCAATTTCTGCTGAAATCCCAAGGTGACAAGGATAGATGATGTTAATAGGTATTCAGTTTTTAGTGAGATCACATACAGTGACCCTCTAGAAAGCCATTCCTTTTTTTTTTTATTCCATACTTCTTCTTTATTCCACTTCCAAGTATCTACAAATGTAACTTAGCACATGAGCTGCTAGGGAAGGTATTAAGTAATCAGAAATACTCTGGTGAGGTACAGTGCACTACACTGATTTAAAATTTGTGTTCCAGCTTTTTATCAGTCTTTATATGAACAATCTATTTCTAAATGTATGATTGTGGTGGGGCACTACCCGATTTATTGGATTTGGGGAGTTAAATATAATTATTGTAATGATTTAATATAACTCCGAGCATAATAAAATTATTTTGTGAATGACAGTGCACAACTTTGTTTGGACTTTCCAAATAGTGCTCAAGGAGTCTGCAGTTTAGGTTGGACTTCCCAACCAGTGCTCATGGAATCTGGAGTCTACCCCTAGAATTACTCAGACAGGATGGATGGTTTGATATTAGGGCTTATATCAGAGGTGCATAGAGGCCTCCAGAGCAACACCACAAAGTTCTCAGGGTCTATGCAAGTTCAGTCTCAAGTTCAAGACTGAACTTAGAATCCTTTGTAAAATGTAGGGCATATGCTACTAGCTTCAAACTCTCTTTGCAGCTCCAGAGGTTTTTAAGATTTTATTTGGTTTTATGATTATTTTGGACTAGTTATTTAAATTCCATATTGAGTTTCAACATGGTTTATTATTTCTACAGTCTCAATATGGTTGAGAGTGATACAAGTGGTATAAGTCTTCCTGTAGTTCATTTATTTGCTTGAGTGGGCAAAATCTCATATTGAGTTTTAATATCGTTTATTATTTCTACTCACTTTAAAGGTACAAAGAGAGAATTCAGTGAATGACCTATTTGTTGTAGATGCACCAACAAATGGTAATTCTTTATCACTGTTTACTCATTTCCCCCAAAAATATGTGCTCTACACTTGACATAATTTCTAGACTTGTGTGGAAGTTAAAATTTCAATAAAAAATACTTATCAGAAATCACTGGTAGGAAAACATTACTGGTTACTGGTGCCTGCTCGAGCAAATCAATGAACAGGAAGACAAGTGATACAAGTGATACACAATCAGAATTCAAGGCCTATTAAAGATGGGAGAAGAATATGACTTAAGATATAGAGTTGTGGGGCGGGAGCGATAGCCCAGCAGGTAGGGCGTTTGCCTTGCACGCGCCTGCCCATGCCAGCCCGGATTCGATCCCCGGCATCCCAGATGGTCCCCGAACACCGCCAGGAGTAATTCCTGAGTGCAAAGCCAGGAGTAACCCTTGAGTATCGCCGGGTGTGACCCAAAAAAAGCAAAAAAAAAAAAAAGATATAGAGTGGATATGGGGTTAATCAGATACTTCAGTGGGTAAAGCACTTCGCGTTGCACATGACTGACACAGGTTTGACCCTAGCACCAGTATCGACTCCTGAGCTCCACCAAAATTTATCCCTGAGCACAGGAGTAATCTAGGTGTGACCGAAAAGTAACAGCAATAAAATATGCTTTTGTATATGAAATCATGATTCAAAAACTAGTATCTTTGAATTATGAATAAATCAGTGGGGGAAAAGGGCAATATGACAAAGAGAACAGTCGAGGCATTAGCTCAATTAGATGTGGGGTCATGAAAATAATTTGTTATACAGTAATTGTTCTATTTATTTAGCACATTGATTTCTTAGGCAGGATTAATCAGCACATATCTGGTCTAAAACCAGGAAGGTGATTGCCATGAGTCACTTCTGGTCCATTAACAACCACTACCACTCACCTCCCACCCATCAAATGGTGTGAGATAAGATATCATTTACTCCAGGTGTGAGAACGGATGAAGGCTATGAGTCTTTAGTGATAGTTTGAACATAAAAGTTATTATTTAAAGTGTGGCCCCATAACGAAAGGACCAATATGGCCTAGGAATTTATTATAAATAAAAATTATGTCTCACTTCAAATTAAATGATCAGAACATATAACAAAAAGTCCTAGAGTGAATCATATGTATTTTAGTGTTTGAAAGGCCATACAGTAGAGTTCAAACTTTTAATATTTTATTAGTATCTTAACTGCTCCATTCTCCACAACAGCTAAGATTGGAACTGGTAAAGAATAGATGGGATTATATAGTGCCTTTTCTTCTTCTAAGTTTCCAGAAGTATTGCTCACTCAGAGTAAGAGTTCATATGAATTGATTGTTTCATTAGATTATGAAGGCAAAACAAAAAACAAACCAAAAAAATAATTACTTCCTTCCAGTGTGGTATCATTTGCATGCTATAGCCTTTTGAGTTTATTTAGAAAATAATGAGTACATGAGATAAGTGATAATAACCAATTATATATTGATTGAATACAAAAATGAGGACCGCTATTTTCCACATCCAGACTCCCTTCTTGTCAGAGCTCCTCCCAGCAGAAGAATTGATCACAGTCTGGCTCATTAATAAACGCTTGAGATTAGTGGTGACTACAAGAGTATCCCACCTGCATGGCAGAGCCTGGCAAGCTTCCCATGTCATGTTTGATATGCCAAATACCGGTAACAATTATAGACTTCATTCCCATGACCTGAAGGAATGTTTTGAGGTCTTTCGTGTTCCTGGTGGGAGCAGATGCCCTTGGGCTACACTAGCATGTGACAGGAAGTATGGAGATGTTTCTGGGGCGTACTCAAGCAAATCAATGAACTACAGGAAGACTTATACACTTGTATCACTTTTCTTGCTGTTATTCAAAGATGATCTTCTCCATGTCCATCCATTTATAAGCAAATTTCATAGCTGCATTTTTCCTAACGGCTGCATAATATTCCGTTGTGTAGATGTTCCAAAGTTTCTTTATCCAGTCAACAGTTCTCAGGCATACTGGTTGTTTCCAGATTTTGGCTATTGTGGATACTGCTGCTATGAACATGAAAGTGGGATGGTGTTTCCGCTGTGTGTTTTTTGGCTTCCCAGGATATATTCCCAGGAGTGGTACGGCTGGGTCAAATGGGAGTTAAATTTCTAGTCTTTGGAGGAATGTCCATATTGTTTTCCAAAAAGGCTGTACCAGTCGAGCATTCCCACCAACAATGGATGAGAGTCCCCTTTTCCCCACATCCACACTAGCACTTGTTGTTCTTACCCTTTTGGATATGTTCCAGTCTCTGTGGTGTGAGATGATATCTCATTGTTGTTTTGATTTGCTTCTCTCTGATCATTAGTGATGATGAGCACTTTTTCATATGCCTTCTGGCCATTCGAATTTCTTCCTTGTCAAAGTTTCTATTCATTTCTTCTCCCCATTTTTTGATGGGGTTTGCTGTTTTTTTCTTGTTAAGTTGTACCAGTGCCTGATACATCCTGGATATGAAACTCTTATCATATGGGTATTGGGTGAATATTCCTCCCCCATTTGTGGACTACCTTTGTATCTTGGTCACTGTTTCTTTTGAGGTTCAGTAGCTTTTTAGTTTCTTGCAGTTCCATATGTTTATCTTTGTTTCTAGTTGGTTCATTAGTTGTGTTTCACTTTTGAAGATGTCTTTAGCTTCAATATTGTGGAGGGTTTTTCCTATATTTTCTTCAATGTACTTTTATGTATTTAGGTCTTATATTGAGACCTTTAATCCATTTTGATCTGACTTTTGTGCATGGTGTTAAACAAAGGTCCAAATTCATTTCTTTTTACATGTAGCTTCCCAGTTTTCTCAGCACCAATTGTTGAAGAGGCTGAGGTCTATAATTTTACTGGTTTTTGACATGTCAAATACAACCTGGGTAGCTTGTCAAGCTCTGCCAGGCAGGTTATATACTCTCAGTAGTAGGCTCTCATCAAGTGCATTTACTGATGAACTTGCTTTGTAGCCATGTGAGATGGGGATACATCAGCTTTCTGTTGGGTGGAGTTCTGACGAGCCATAGAGTACTGATGTTGAAAATGGCGGCCCTCATGGTATGGGGGTTTCTCTGGTTTCTTGCAAGGTCTGCTGGCATGGTGTCCAGGGCTAGAACCCACCTTCCCTCCTGGGTGCCTCATGGTCACCTAAAGTCAACTGAGTTGTGATGACTCTGTACTAAAAAGGTATTAAAACATGTATGCATGAGTCTTAAGGAATACCCACTAATGAACCAGGGCCTGTTTTCTCCAGAAGCCAATAGAGATGAAACAATGGACAGAGCTATCCACTCAATTTTGAAGCAGAAAAAAAATATCCATGGTATTGGGTCAGGTCATATTTTGTGTTTTTGTTCTATTTCCTACTTGAAGGGTTTCCATATTGTGGTGAATCTGTGCATGGCTATAATGGAGGTTTCCATCTGTGATCCTGGAAGAGACAGGTCTTGAAGCATAAGCCTGGTCACTCATTGTCTTGGGAGGAAACTCAATTCAGACCCTGGGCAGAAGGACACCCATATAACACAACAGATAATCTCCTCAAGACCAGCTGCTCTTTGCTTTTTGGACATGGAAAACGACCCAAATGATGGAATCTGTTACTAGTTCTGTCCTGGGTGCCACGTATTATTTTCCTTCCTGGCAAGAATAGTCCCTGTAGGCTTTTCTGTGCAATGGAAGCCAATGTGACACAATAGAAGAGCAGGCCTATCAAATAAGAACCAGGGCATATGAGGACGACATAGAAGCACTGGTCAAACCTGATGCATTTAGCTGGGAAATAATTCTAAGTTGCTTTCTTGCTGATTTTCATGCATTTCTTCTTATATCTATTTGAAATCCTGATTCCTAACTCTAGTTGAGACTGTTACTCGAAGAGAAGAGCTTGGGAAAAGAAACCACATTTGATTATCTTGCACATTCCCACTACTTAGTAGAAAGTTAACACATAATAGGTATTTGGTATGTTTACAAAGACATTTAAAATAAGACTTAAGGGTCAAATCAGCAGGGTTTTATTTGGCTCTGTCAAAAGATGAATGATAGACATTTCACAGGATCCCAAGTGTTACTCCATTCTTTTGGAATCAAATAAAAAAACATTAGAAAAAAAGTGATGGGCATTTTGGGGGGAATTCAAAGAAGACTAAAACATGATTCTAGGAGGAAACTTTGCAATCGAGGGGAGAGTCAAAACAGAAGCATATGAGGATGCAAATGGCAATGCTGAATTTGAATAACTGTTCCAGCACAACAGAAGAACATCACCAGACAGGTCACCTTCCATTGCCAAGTGAATTGAAAAATAATAAGTGTTATAGAAATTCAGATGAGTGAGAGATATTTGTCTTCTCAGATGGTCATGAAAATATATAGGGATAGGAGAGCAGGAGGAAATTGTTTGATCAAACTCTTGAAAGAGTGAATAAGATTTCAGTTGGTTTATGGGAGAAGAGAGGGTAAGATAGCACTTATTTAAGCCAAAGAACAGAGAAGGAACACTTATCCATAGAAACTGTGCTCAAAGAACAAAGCAGGGTGGTCAGAACAGAGAAACCATAAGCAGGGGATTAGTGTAAGAGAATGAGAAAACTGAGGCAGAAACCAGAGTGTCCTGGAAATTTTGGGGCCAGTTCAAACCTGGTGCTTAAACAAAGTGAAGAGGGCATAGATCTTTGTCTTGGCACTGGAAGAAATGAAAAAAACAAATGTAGGCATGATGTGATTTCACTTGCAGCTCGATTTAGCAATGTCTTTTCTAGTTTGCCTCTGCTGTTGCTTTTCCTAATTTCCTCACTGCACAAAAGAAAATAAATAAATAAGTGCACTATAGTCTTATTTATCCTTCTTTGGACATTTCTTTACCAGGCAGATGGTCAATTAAGAGCACTAAACAATGACACTGTTTTCTCTGTAAACATTTTTTCTAATAGCCTAACAAATGTAAGCCTGTGCTGCCATACTGCTGAATACCATCTTGACTTTCTAATTACAAAGAACTGTGTCTTGATAGTTACAATTACAGCTGTAACAATGATGCTGGGCCCTGAACAATGCCGTTAGAGGCAAAGTGCTTATCCGAATATTCACAAATAAAGGCTTAAATTTATGCCAGAGATGTAGATGGAGGTTAAACAATTGGGAGAAAAAAGGTTGAAAACACTGGTTTAATGCTACAGATGTGAATTTGAATCCAATTACTCTGAAAGGGGAAAAAGTCTTGAAAAGGTGCTGTTTTCTTCTGTTTTTTGTAATCAATAGGTTAAGGGGTGGTTCAACTTAGCATGCTAATACCTTTAATTTTGATATCTGGCTACACACTAGTATTTTTCTAAGCATGCTATCATTTTAATTAAGCATGTTTTTGTAAGGTGAAATGAGTGTATCAGTGTTAAAATAAAAGGTAACCATTCTTCCATCACAATCTATAAATAGAATAATAGATGATTTTTGAGCAGGGAATATATAATATTGGCCAGTATTATCTTAATGAAGATACTATAAGGCTGTGATTAGGTTCCTTAGGTCTTTGATGTCAGATAACAAAGCATCATGGACCCTTTTCTACCTCATGCCTTCATCTGTCTGAGAATAATAGTATCTACCTTGACAATTATTAGCATTTACAATACTTATAACACTATAACCATTAGTGAGTTTTAGTGAGTAGATGTAAAGCATACAACATGGTGATTGTTACTGTGTTTAAAATAGAGCAAGAAACAAGTGTTGTTTTTAGTGGGAAGCACATTTCAGAATGTATTTTTAATTTTCTGAAAATGAAAAGCAAATGCAAGATGTGTAGTAAGAGAATATTTACCATAACAGGAATAACAGAGTCATTTATTATCTCTGGATAAGTCCTAATTTGGGAGATAGAAATCCCAGCCCTCAGCCAACACTACCCCTCATCACCCAGACCAAGGAGTGGGATATTTCACTTAATTATTTGATTGGACCAATTCAGAATTGCACTTTGCCATTAACAGCATTAAAAACTTTCAATTGGGAATTTCCTCTTAAGCTCAGGACTGTGAGTTAACATTGTGATTTAACAATGCTAATTATGTCTTAGTTTTATTCTTCCCCATATTATCTATATCTGCAATAGTACTAAGATAGTTAGTGACCTGAAAAATAGGACAGTTATATTTTTAGTTTCTGATGGAGTAAAAATGTCCTCATTTAATAAACTCATCACTTAGTTCAGATAATATTTATCATGATTTATAATATAAATTTATACATATAAATTGTGTGTCGTGACTAAGTATGCTATTGGCAAAAACTTATTAGTCTTTGCAAAACTATAAGAGAATAGATGAATAAATAAAAGCAGAATGAGTAACTTATTCACAGTCAAGTTATAAGTAATCATGGATTATCAAATCTCATGAGTAAATTGATATAATTTGTAAGAGTATAAAAACCAAGAGCAAATAGACAAACACCAGGATCTACCAAAAAATTGGACAGTTTAATATGGCAAGTTTGATTATGTTCTATTACATAATAAAGAAGGCTTCTCCCTGAATTATGTCTAGTTTTCTTGCACACAGATGCTTAATTATATTTATTATCTTTTTTCTGTTAAAGCCATCACTGATGTCCCTATTTGTAAAGGGGAAAGCCCAAGTCTTTTCACTTAGTCGCCTGAACTGTGATCAACTTCTCACCTCAGAAAATACCTTCAAATTCACTTTTAAGCTGAAAAAATTGCTTAACCACAAATAGGTCCTGTTTCTTCGGACCTTCTTGCCTTTGTCCCTGCTTTCCTGTTATCCACATCAAGGACAGACATCACTTCCTTTAAAACTTGTCTTGAGCCTACAAATTGCACAGTCCATTCTGCTGACCTGGATTCACCATCTTTACTTAACTCATCTGAGCCCTAGTTTCATAAACTAAGTTTTATTCATACAATTTTTTCCATACAATTTGTCCAGACTTTTAAACTCCTAAAGAATAGCAAATTTCTATTAAAGACTGTGTTGTCTCCAGCATCTAGATTTGTCAAATAAATACTCAGTAAATGTTGAGTGCATGCAGAAAATTTATAAATATGCCAGGATAACAGAATACCTCACCAAACCACAAACATCTCAACAGTCAGTCTGAAATGAGGAATGTAGTCATCACATTCTGTCTGCATATATAGCTAGAATGTGCATTTGCAGTAATGTTCATTCCGTTGCCCTGTCTGGTTGTCCCAATATATTAGGAATTTTAAAATGGACACATCAGGCTACATACAGTTTAGAAATTTGGAGGATTACGAAGTGAAGATCAACCAGTATTATTGGGATAATATTACCTTTTAAGACATTTTATTCAGTTAAAGAGGCTATGCAATTTTTTGCTTGGACTAGTAAGACAGAGTTATCTCTTGTGGTATGTATTTGTAAATTTTATGAGAAGATCATTTGTGTCTAGTTTACCTGGATTTGCATATACCATATGTACCAAACCCAACAGTACTGTAAAATGTAATGGGGTAGTTGCAATATCTCAGAATCCTTTTATACAAAAATTGATCTTTATCTAAGGGGGAGGAAAAGTAAAAACACTATAGGAAGCAAAACAATAAGATTTTCATCATAAGTAACTGAATATAAGTGTTACTAATAACCACAATAAAATGAGAATAGTGTGGTTGGCTTTAGTTTAGCCATGTTCATTTTTAAATGTCGATAGCGACTTAAAAAGATACTGAATACATAGATGGACATGTGAATCTGGGGCTCAATGGATAGACATCTATGTTAGAGATATAAATCAGGGTGCCAATAAAATAGCATTTTTAGTCATGGAACCAGATGGGCTAGCTTATGAAATGAATGGAGACTGAGAGGATTTATAAGTCTGAGGGGTGAGAACACTTCCAAATTTAGAGGTTTGGAAGAAGGTAAAAAAACAACAATAGTGGAACAATCTAAGGAGGATCAATCATTGTAATGAAAGGTATTCAGGAAGCAAGGGTACAAAGATTCAAGGAGGGAGTGATACTTTGTGTCAAATGCTGTAAAAAAGTCATGAGATAAATTCTGAGAATCAAATATCAGATTGAAGAATATGGTAGAATTCAACAACATGGAATATTGAGGTTTGCCTTTTATAAAATGCATAGTATTTGACTTTCACTGGCTGTTTTCTAAGTCATTCTCTGTGCCTTCTTCCTTGAGTTCAAGTATTCTCCTTTCAGATGATGTAGTGAAGATACTTCCCTGTGTATCTGGTGGGGCTTTAAACCTCAAGGAACTGAAGCAAGGGTCACACATCATTAAGAAAAGGTCAACTCAGGAAGAAACTGGTCTTTTCCTTCCTCTTATTTCCATATTACAAAGTTGCCTAGGGCTTCCTGGCATTTCTATTAAGAATTTCAAATCTTCCTGCAGTGTTTTTAAATTCTAGTTTTCCCTTGGACAGTCATCTTTAAGAAGACTGATCTCCACAATACAATCAGGGTCGTTCAATCACTGCAAAAGTCTTTTATCACTTTGACTCTATTCCATCTTGTACACTTTCTCCAGATTAACCTTTTCAGAATGGTACATTCATGATGATAATTGATATAATCATTCTGTTCATTATTACCTTTATCAATTTTACACACATAGTAGGGACTCAAATTTTTGTTGAGTGATTTGAAATTAGGAGCATTTTTAAGCCTAGAATAAAATCTATTTCTTACTTTCTGATTATTTTTTGTTATCCACTGCTATCTGTTTTGAATATAATGAGAGAGCAGAATATCCAGATACTGTGTGAACATGTTTTAGTACATTAATAATTTAATATAATTCCAAATGATCTTTTCCTCCCATACTTTATGGTAAAGTATAAATACATAGATTAAAAATATGTATTTTGAATCCACAAGAAGACCTCTTAAGCATTACGAAAGCTGGAGAATATTTTTTATCTTAAGTCAGCCACATAAATACCCATTAATTTTTAAATGATTTTATTTGGTTGATGGAGTATTACATCTCCAAATTACATAGTTTAGATTTCCCATTACATGCTCCTTATGGAGCATATGCATATTCACAAAGTTATATGGAAGATTCTATGATGGGAAAGAGCCAATTTTCATTTTCTCTCTTCTTGTTTGAAAAACCAAAACTGTTAAAGGGATAAAGCACTAAGAAGTGCCTGTTCCAGGTTAATTGTCTCAAATTGCTCATTTTAAACACCATTATACTACAGCAAATCCAGTTAATCTACTCTGAAGCTTCCTTTTTTATGACCACAGTTACATTTGGTGAAATGGCACCTTTGGCAAACACCCAAATTGGATGAAATTGTCATTTTTCTTGGAACCTGGAAAGAACAACACATGTTTTGAAATAACTTTGAATCATGTGACTTTAAATTCTAAACTGCATGTTAGTTTCCCTCTGGAATTCACTTGCTTTGGCATCTTATGATTTGACCCTAAATTTTCTTTTCTTTACTGATGAGAGTAAATGATGTTTTGCACACAATACATAGGTAAGAGATGGGAGGAGGGTGCAAAGGAACTGCCAAGAGGAATTGGTGCAATATTTTAAAACATCACAGCAGTATAAGAAAATGATGTGTCCCTGTACTGACAATTGTGCGCAACTTTAAGCTGACGGTACCTTTATTATTGGAAACACTGTACTTTGAGAGCCTCTTCAATGTCGACATAACTAGCAGGTGCTGCGATCATAATGGTAAAAACATTCACTTATTAATCAGTGCACATAATTCCTCTCTAATGCTGTCAATTTAAGATGGCAACCCGATTTTCTTTTTTTTTTTTTTTTTTGGAGTGGGGAGGAGGGTCAACAATTTAATGAATCTCGTCTGCATTTTAATTCCAACCTAATAATCTGCCTCTGGCTCTTTTTCCATCCTCACTCTGAGAGCATTTCTCTGGATTCTGCTATAAGCACAATGGGGTAGATACCTTCCTACCTCACTTACACATTAGGAAAAGAGAAACAGTCGGTAGCCAGATGCCCCCCAATGCAACCAGAGCTAATGCTAACCTGTCATGAACCCTCACTGGTATCATCCTCAAATCCCATTCTCTCCATTTGTTCATGTAGAATCTCCTCCATCCCCGATTCTGACACTGTAGTGCTTCTCAGGTTTCTTTTATTAAACACCACTGGGACCTAGATTCAGAAATGTGCAGTATGTTGACATAGTTAAAATAAATAAATACAATCCATTGCCAGAAATATTAAAAAATTCATTTAAATGTGCTCCTGTCAGAGATGATTTGTTTTCATCCTAGCGAAAAACCGATGATTTCAGGAAAGACCGAGTAGAAAGTTCCAACTACTCATTCACTCCTTCATTCATTCATTTCCTTATTATTATTATTTTTTAAAAAAAAAAGCAACCCAGAACCCCTGCTCACCATGTCAAATGTAAACAGAATAGACTTTGTTATTAGGAGAGATGTGACTCCAAGTGTCTGAGCTGCAGAGTGACAGCAGGCTCCTCTCTGAATTTCAGGCAGCCTCTGTCACTTGCTTGACAATGAAGGAAGTTAATATATTCATGACATTACCACACATGCATTCGCAATTCACAGCATATTGTATTGTTTACCCCTGTTCTTTTGTACTACTGCATGTAGTAATTTGCCTTCTAGCAACAGAAAAAATTCCCTCAACTTAAAATTTTACCCTCATTTTATTTACCCTTAATAGAAAAAGCATTGCTTCCTGGCCCATCCGTGGTTGGCAAGACCACCTTTCCACAGCATTGCAAACAGAGAAATGTCAGATTTTACATTTTGATCAGATGTGTCTACAGTCATTTCCTATACATATTCCTCATCTTGTGCCTCCCACGCCTTCCTTCAGCATTCACTGCTGCCCTTCCTAGGAATCCTCTGCACATTTGGCATTAGGTGAGAAGTTCTAGGGGTAAGGATGACAGTTTGAGTGATTCAAGAGCAGCATGGCCAAACCCTGCACTTTAACAATGGGGCAATGTTGGTCAATACGAGGGTCTTGTAAAGCTCTACTAGTTTACCAGAAATTTTCAAAATGTCCACCATGCTCATTGTTTTTAGTCACAGTAAGACCTCTTTTGGTTTCTTTATAACTCCCATTACACTGGACACATTCCTTCACATGTATGGATTCCACCATTCATTTAAATTGGGACACTGATTACTCAGCCTCCTCAGACTAATTTATTTATTCTGAAGGGGTGCAAACTTATAATAGTGTTGAATGCTTAGACAGATGGTTTTGCTATGATGAGTACTGGGTAGAGTGAGTTGTTATTCACAGATACTGCACTATTGTTCTTCGTAATTTTGCTGTTAGAAACCAGAATTGAAACGAGCTTTGATGACGGAGGGCAACTTTGGAGAGATGGCTGGAGGGGCATGCAGTCTGGGTTAGCAAGACTAACAATGGCTGTTTCATTTTCCTCACAGTGATGAGCTGTCTGCATTCCAATGCATGTCACAAAATTCCTGGGCTGAGAGAGGCTTGAGGGGTCATTTAGTCCAATGGCCTGCCTTTTGAGTTGAATCTCTTTAAAAAATACCCTATGTTAAGAGTCTTCAAGACAACCTATGCCCCTCAGTCCAACTGACTGTTGAAACCCTTTCTTAGACTAGACATGATCTTGTCTGCAATTTAAAAGCATCTCCTATTCTCTTCAAAAGAAAGCATTTGGTTGTTCTTTATATTCAAACCCTTTTCACACTTAAGAATTATAATTGAGTTACGTTCTCTTAAATTCTGCTGCTTTATCTAGCAGGATATATAACTCAGTGTTTACTTTCACAATGTACTAGTCCCTGTGTAGTAGTTATTACTTTTTCAACTGTGTTTGTCTAACCAATTAACGTATAAGCTCCAATTGGGTAGGAACCATCTTTTATAAATTCTTATAAAGGATGAAATAGAAATTGAAAATATGATTATCAATCATGGGTATATATTGCAATGAAGAAAGTTATGTTAAAGTAAAATGTATGGGTAATATGTCTAGAGGTTCTAAGTTAAATAGCCAAGATAAGGATATGAGGGAATGCAAAAATTTATTAAAAGCTTCCCAGGTGGTTCTAATGAGGAACAAGACTGAGGACTGAGTGTGTCATTCCAGTTAAGCATCAGTCAAATTGCTTAACATCATTAAGTCTTAATTTCTCTACATAATAAATGGAGGTAAAATAATGACCACCTTTTTCTAAGAGGATTCAAGAGTTTATATGCCTAAAAATTCCATAATACATACTATTTATATAAATGTAATGGCTGAACAATAGCATGATTTCAAGAAATGTTCAGATTATTATTATTTGGTTCACTGTCTCACATAGTATATTCAAAACCTAAATTAACTTAATCAATGCATATTCTTTATAGCTTAAGATCATTTTAGCCAATTCACATATGTTGGGGAGCCACTGGGGTCCCCAACTGTATCAGGACAGAAGTTCTCTTCTACCTCCAAGGCTGCCAGAGAAATGGATGAAAACTCACGAGTCCGGCACAGCTCCAAGAAAGGCTTTTAATAGTACAATTGTATCTACCATCGCAATACAATATAATGAAAGAACTTAGACCATACAAGAGAGCCAAAGTCTCCCGCCAAAAGAGAGAATCTAACCCAAAAGGAGTCCTACCAAAAAGAAAAAGTAAAAAAGGGGAAGTGCCTCAAGACAATCCCCTTATATACACCAAAGTAATCCTAACTATTGACAGGGAGGGTCCTGTCAACAAAGAACCCTAAACAGAGTGTAGAAGGGTGGTGTCACACCCCATTACAGGTATAAACAAAGGAGGATGCTAAAGACTAATCCCTTCTTCTGAGATTATCTTTTATGTAAAACACTGGAGAGAGGGGGGTTGGTATAAAGTAATGCATCTTAATTCCATGGGCTTCATGTAATCTAGATGATAACCACAAGATCCTTCTTATTTATTAACTGCTTCAGGGTTATTCTGCATACCTCGATCTCTGTATACTGAAGGGGTCATGCTAGCCTGCTTGAGGGCAAACAAGAATGATCCTTCCTATAATCTTAAAGATAGTCTCAACATAGCCAGGGTGGCAGTCTCCTGGTAAATTTTAACTGTCCCACGCTGGATGCAGTGGGTATAAAGAGGAGCTGTGCTCAATCTAGGGAAACATAGAGTCTTAGTAGATGTATAATAAGTCAGAAATTATTCAGAATCAAGGTGACTTCTGTAATTGCCATACCCTCTATGAGTGCTTACATAGAAGAAAGATCTCATTAGAATGAACCCTGGCTTAAGAACACGTAGACTAAGATGTGAGTGGATAAATCAGCAAAGCTCCCAAGCTAGCTAAGCCTGTCATCCAAAACTAAACCACGAAAAATAACTTTCCAAAAAATAACTAGAATAAAAATATGAACTTTACAAATATGACAGCAAATTGAAGAACAAGGGCTACAGTTTTTGCTTTGTCTTTGATTTTGGTTCATCAGTTCAGTGTTATGGGGGAATATATCTGGCACCTGGAACTGAACGTGTGTCATAGCCACAGTTATTTCTATGCAGAGAACCTTAACATCTGCACTATCTGGGGCTTGAGAAATAGTAAAGTTCTAGGTGCTTGCTATGCACATGTGCAACCTAGGCATTTGAGCCTCACTACTCTATAAGGCCCCAGCATCATGCAGGGAATGAACCTAGTTCAGAGCCGGGAGTAAGCTGAGCACTGGCAGATGTGATGCCGAAACCAAACATAAATAAACAAACTGCATTATCTCTCTATTTACACAATGTTAAAACAATAGCATAAAATTTAAAAAAAATGGAAAAGGTAGTACCTCTACTAATACTGGATAAAATGGTATGGTCAAGAAATAAATAAGGGTGCTGTTTGAGAGAAGCGACAGCTCATTAAAAATGAAACTTATGACTTGTATCACTTGTGTCATTTGTCTTCCTGTTGTTCATTGATTTGCTCGAGCGGGCATCAGTAACATCTCCATATGTCCTGTCACAAGCAAGTGTAACCCAGTTCCTGGAAAGTGGGGATAATAGAAGTAACATATATCTCATATGCTAGTAGAGCCCAAGGGTATCTGCTTGCTCCAGGAACACAAAGAGCCTCAAATCATTCCATCTGAGATCATGGGAATGAGGTCTATAATTGTTACTGCTATTTGGCATATCAAATACAACATGGGTAGCTTGCCAGGCTCTGCCATGCAGGTGGGATACTCTTGTAGTCAGCTCTAATCTAGAGCATTTACTGATGAACCGTGCAGCCAATTTGTGGCCGCAGGAGCTGGGCTGTGATCAGCTTTTCAGCTGAGTGGAACTCTGATGAGAGGGAGTCTGTATGTAGAAAATGGTGGCCCTCATGGTGTGAGGGTTCCTCTGGCTTCTTGTGAGGCTGTGCTGGGATGGCGGGCCAGGGCTAGAACCTGCCATCCCTCCCAGGTGCCTCATGATCAGCTAGGTACCGGGAGAGCCAGTAGCAGATCTGCCCCATGTTTGTAAATTATAACATTGCTTCAAAATATATTAAAAATAACTGAACTGAGGCAGCAATAAACAAGTCAACATCTGTATTGGAAATTTTAACATTCATCTCTCAGTTTAATAAATATAGATGACAAAAATTTCAAACACTCCAAATGAACTGGTGTTTAATATGAATCTCACAAAATTCATATTCTTTAGAACACTACTTTTTATTTAAATACATAATAGGCAACCTAAGACAGAAAGTGAGTAAAATGCCAAAAGGAACAATAGTGTATTTATCTCATTAGAACAGAATTAAAATGCAATTTAATTATGTAAAACTTGAAAAATTCATAATTATTGAGAAAACATTTTTAAATAACACATCTCAAGAAGAAATACAAAAGGAAAATTTAAAAAATGTTGTGTGTGAATAAATGTCTAAAAGTTCTGATGCTAACATAGAACTGAGCATTAAATACAGACAAAAAAATGCAAATGATGGCTTCTAAGTGTGCGTAGTGCACTTAGAAGTATACAATGTGTGGGAGAAGGAGGAGAGAGAGAGGGAGAGGAGAGGAGATAAAGAACCTGCCATTTAGGCAGGATGTGGGAGGGGGGAGGGAATTGGGGACATGGGTGGTGGCTGGGGGGGCACTGGTGGAGGGCGGGGTGCTGGAACACTGTGACCGAAACCCCCAAGCGTGAACAGCATTGTAATTGTATATCTCACGGTGGTATAATAAAATGTTAAAAAAAAAAAAAAAAGAAATTGAACTCCCATTTGACCCAGCCATACCACTCCTGGGAATCTACTCTGGGAAACCAAAAAATACGCAGCGGAAACACCATCCCTACTTTTATATTCATAGTGGCATTATTCACAATAGCCAGAATCTGGAAGCAACCAGAGTGCCCGAAAATCGATGACTGGATAAAAAGCTTTGGTACATCTACACAATGGAATACTATGCAGCTGTTAGGAAAAATGAAGTTATAAAATTTGCCTATAAATGGATGGACATGGAGATTATGTTGAGCGAAATTAGCCAGAAGGAGAGAGACAGATACAGAATGACTGCATTTATCTGCATAACATAAATATATATGTACATATTATGATACCAATATCCAAGGTCAAGTGAAACATATATCGGGAGGTCTTGTCAAAGGTGGAAATTATCACAAACGTATGGGAGTCAGAGGCTAGGTAAGACAGAAAATGGAACAATGTGCTAACAATTGTCGAGGGTACTAATGCCAACCTAGAACTGAGCATTAAATAGAGGCAAAAAGATACACATGACAACCCTTTAATGTATGTTCTGTAATCCATAGTCTGGAGGGAAAGGAAAAGAGAAAGAGAGAGAGAAGGGAAAGAGATAAAGAACCTGCCATGGAGGGGGGGCTGGTGGAGGGGGAGGGAACCGGGGACATTTGTGGTGGGAGATGGGCACTGGTGGCGGGATGGGTGCTGGAACACTGTATGACCAAAACCCAAATATGAACTTTTTAATTGTATATCTTTGTAATTGTAAAAATAAAAAAATTAACAAAAAAAAATTTAAAAAAATGTTGTGAGTTTAGTTAATTGCACTTGGCGAATTAAAAGTAGGAGCAGATGTGTGGAACCACTGAAGTGCCCTGCACAAAATCCAGGAGTGGGGTCTGGATACCCCCTTCTGTCCCAGGGAATTGGCAGTCATTGAACGGACGGAGAATGACGCAAGAATCTGGTGAAGTTTCAAAATGCTTTACTTAACACAGGTTTAGGCATACAAATCAGCAGTAGGAAAAATCCCAAGCTTAGGATTCCCAGCTGGGCACTTTCGCCATGTGTAGGCCAAGATGGCGGCCACCACATGTTAATGCCCTGCAGAGAGGAGACTGTAAAGCAGAGCCAGCAGAAAGGTGGAAAAGGAGAGAGCGAGCACAAAAGAGAGAGAAGATAGGAGGCAGCCTAATTTTATATCCCTGGAAACACTGACCTCCCACTGGAAGGGAATGCCATCAGGGTCAAATGCCCCAGGTAATTTCTCCCAGAACCTTACCTGGGTCCATTGAGATGTTACTGTGACCCTGCCAAATTCTGCCAAGGAATTGCCTTTGCAGGGTAGAGAGGAGGGGCTTCTGAGATGAGCTGTATCTCAAAATACAAAAGCATGCATCCATACCAAAAAATATACTATAGCCAGTTAAATATTTCTCCAAGCCTTCACAAGAGTCTTGTCTTTACTTCATGGTAGTTCTGTATTTTAGTTGCCTTTGAGTTAACAGGGGCCCATGTGTTGGAGGACAGGTTTAGCTATTCTGGGAATTTTGTTGTTTTGCCCACTCCCAGCTTAATCTACTTAAGTCAAGGTTCATTCTAATGAGACTACTCTTCTATGTAAACACTGCTAGAGGGTGTGGCACTTACAGAAGTCACCTTGATCAAATAACTTCTTTTTTTTTGTTGTTTCTGTCTTTTTTTTATTAATTTTTTTTATTTTTACAATTACAAAGATATACAATTAAAAAGTTCATATTTGGGTTTTGGTCATACAGTGTTCCAGCACCCATCCCGCCACCAGTGCCCATCTCCCACCACCAACGTCTCCGGTTCCCTCCCCCTCCCCAGCCCTCCTCCATGGCAGGATCTTTATCTCTTTCCCTTTCTCTCTCTTTCTCTTTTCCTTTCCCTCCAGACTATGGATTACAGAACATACATTAAAGGGTTGTCATGTGTATCTTTTTGCCTCTATTTAATGCTCAGTTCTAGGTTGGCATTAGTACCCTCGACAATTGTTAGCACATTGTTCCATTTTCTGTCTTACCTAGCCTCTGACTCCCACACGTTTGTGATAATTTCCACCTTTGACAAGACCTCCCGATATATGTTTCACTTGACCTTGGATATTGGTATCATAATATGTACATATATATTTATGTTATGCAGATAAATGCAGTCATTCTGTATCTGTCTCTCTCCCTTCAGGCTAATTTTGCTCAACATAATCTTCTCCATGTCCATCCATTTATAGGCACATTTTATAACTTCATTTTTCCTAACAGCTGCATAGTATTCCATTGTGTAGATGTACCAAAGCTTCTTTATCCAGTCATCGATTTTCGGGCATTCTGGTTGCTTCCAGATTCTGGCTATTGTGAATAATGCTGCTATGAACATAAAAGTAGGGATGGTGTTTCTGCTGCGTATTTTTGGTTTCCCAGAGTAGATTCCCAGGAGTGGTATGGATGGGTCAAATGGGAGTTCAATTTCTAATCTTTGGAGGAATGTCCATATTGTTTTCCAAAAAGGCTGTACCAGCCGGCATTCCCACCAACAATGGATGAGTGTCCCCTTTTCCCCACATCCACGCCAGCACTTGTTGTTCTTGCTCTTTTGAATATGTGCCAGTCTCTGTGGTGTAAAGTGGTATCTCATTGTTGTTTTGATTTGCATCTCTCTGATGATTAGTGATGATGAGCATTTTTTCATATGTTTTTGGCCATTCGAATTTCTTCCTTGCTGAAGTTTTTGTTCATTTCTTCTCCCCATTTTTTGAGGGGGTTGTTTGTTTTCTTCTTGTAAAGTTCTACCAGTGCCTGATAGATCCTGGATATTAACCCCTTATCAGATGGGTATTGGGTGAATATACTTTCCCATTCTGTGGACTGCTTTTGTATCTACTAAGACTTCTATGTTTTCTAGATTGGGCACAGCTCCTCTTTATACCCACTGCACCCAGCGTGGGACAGTTAGAATTTACCAGGAGACTACCACCCTGGCTACGCTGAGACTATAGGAAGACTATAGGAAGGATCATACTAGTTTGCTCTAAGCAGGCGAGAGTGACCCTTTCAGTACACGAGAACAAGATACTCGGAATCACCCTGGTGCAGATAATAATAAGGGACCTTGTGGGTACCATCTAGATTACATGAAGCTCATGAAGCTAAGATGTATTACTTTATATCAGCCCCCCTCCCCTCTCTCTCTCTCCAGTGTTTTACATAAGAGATAATCTCTTTAGTCCTTTGTTTATACTTGCAATAGGGTGTGGCACTACATGCTCTTTAGGGTTCTTTGTTGACATGACAACCTCCCGATCGGATTACTTGGGTGTATATAAGGGGGCTGACTTGAGGCCCCTTCACCTTTTGCCTTTTGGTTCCTCAGCCTTCAGCTTTTGGCTCCTGCGGCTTTTGGCTTTTGGCTTTTGGCTTTTTGCTCTTTGGCCTTTTGCTCCTTCTGGGTAGAACTCAGCTCGAGTGAGATCCTCTCTCTTTGGTGGGAGACTTAGGCTCTTTTGTATGGTCTAAGTTCGGACCAGAGCTAAAGCTTGTTCATTATATTGGAGTGCTGTGGAAGAGCTTTTTGTACTATTAAAAGCCATTTTTGGAACTGCACCGGACTCGTGAGTTTTCATCTGTTCTCCCGGCGTCCTCGGAGGTAGAAGACAACCTCTGTCCTGACACTGTCAGGGACCCCGGCGGCGTTCTCTGACAGCCATGTTTGCTTGTTTAGAGGCAAATAGCATTTATCCCTGGTCTAATTACTTAGAGATCCAATGTGGCCAGGCAAATATACCTGTAAGATCTAGCTAGAACCACAATTATTGAGGCAGCATGAGAGAATATTTATACCAGCCAGTATAGATTACGTGGTCAGATAGACTGCCACATTTAAACTGCCCTCCTATCTACAAAGTGACCTGCAGGAGACAATCCATCCCAGATGCAGAGACTCTGGCAGGTGTTCTGCAACAATCAGGAAATAATTTAAATCGAAGAGCACATATCTACATGTGTGGTGACTGAGTCTGACCCCTGACCATCAGAATGTGATCCCAGACATTTTTACACCATTGAGGGTATGCCATATAAAAAAGGAAAAAAAAGGCAACTAACAGGAGTTAGGCAATATAACAGGAGTAAACACAACCTGTCAAAATTTATGAGGTGCATAGAGGGAACTAAATAGCATATAGCTATTTATTTTTGTTTATTTACAAAAAGAGCATATAGCATACTCTTTTTGTTAAAGATAGTTTTATTGCATAACTGCAAAATTACTAAGCTACAATATTAAGAATAAAAAATTGCATTTATCAGAATAAGGGGGAGGCAAGTGATTAGACTAGAGCAAAAAAATACAAGGAAATTAAAAACAAAAATAATAAAATTAAATATAAGTTTAATATATTTAAAAAATAATTTTTGCATTTAAGTTTCCAAGTAGGAAAATACATTAAGAACTATGGAGAAAAGAATACTGAAGACCCTACATTTAAGATATCATGACTAAGCAATTGGAGCTATGTTGGACTCGGCCAGGGGCTGACCAAGTCATTTACTGCCCTCTGTAGCTCCATGGGTTGCTTCCACATGGGGTGAGTGGCACAGCTGTGAGTCTGGAGTGTTTAAGTCTGGAGTGTCTCTCTTCCTGTGTTGCCGGAGCAGCTGTTGGTCTGGAGTGTCTCTCTTCCAGAGTTGCTGGCTGTGGTCATTGGGAGTTCGCAGCCACGCTTTCTGACATGGAGGTGAGGAATGGGAGGCCTCCCCCGCTATGTTCGAGTCCAACATAGCTCCAAGCGTTCACTCACTCATGTCAGAATAAGACTATATTATTGACAGTCTTGGATGATACTGAAAGTTAGGACCAAATACTTCATAGGATTTTTCACATTTATACACTGTATATAGTTCTAGACAGGTTCTAGCCATGGCCCATCATCCCAGTGAGTCTAGCAAGAAGCCAGGGGAATCCTCACACCATGAGTTCAGTACTTATCAACATCTGGACACCACAGCTCTTCAGAGCTCTACCTGAGAGAAAAGCAGATCCTTCCCTGTTGAGGTTCATCAGTAAAGCTCGAGATGAAAGCTTACTACTGAAAGTGTACCACCTACACGGCAGAGCCTGGCAAGCTACCTGTGTTGTATTTGATATGCCAATAATCAGTAACAGTTATAGACCTCATTCCCATGACCTGAAGGATTGGTTTGAGGCTCTTCTTGCTCCTGGAGTGAGCAGATGCCCTTGGGCTACACTTACTTGGGACAGGATGTATGGAGATGTTACTGGATCCTGTTCAAGCAAATCCATGAACAATGGGGAGAGAAGTGATACAAGTGGAGTGAAGTGACTAAGCAATTTAAAACTTAAAGTTATAATTCAACCAATTAAAAATAAAAATTCGAAAGAGAAGCGAAAGAGAAGAAAGGGACATTAAAGAAACTATCCCATTCACAATTGTGCCGCAGAAAATTAAATACCTAGGAATCATTTTGACAAAGAATGTAAAGGATCACTACAAAGAAAACTACAAAACGTTACTTCAGGAAATAAAAGAAGACCTGAAGAAATGGAGACACATTCCTTGCTCATGAATTGGAAGGATTAACATTATCAAAATGGTAATACTCCCTAGAGCTTTATACAGATTCAGTGCAGTCCCTATAAAGATACCCATGACGTTCTTCAAAGAAATTAAACAAACATTCCTGAAATTTGTATGGAATAATAAACCCCCAGGAATAGCTAAAGCAATCCTTGGGAAAAAGAAGAAGGGAGGTATCACGTTCCCCAACCTCAAGCTCTACTACAAAGCAGTTGTAATTAAGACAGTGTTGTATTGGTATAGAGACAGACTTGTGGACCGACCTATGGAATAGAACTGAATATCCTGAAACACACTCTCAAATATACAACCACTTAATCTTCGATAAAGGAGCAAAAAATATTAAGTGGAGCAAAGAAAGCCTCTTCAGCAAATGGTGCTGGGAAAACTGGGCAGCTACGTGTAAAATAAAAATGAACTTACACCTCCTTTTAACGCCATGCACAAAAGTCAGATCAAAATGGATTGTAGATCTCAATATCAGACATGAATCTATAAGGTACATTGAAGAAAACATAGGAGAAATGCTCTATGACATCGAAACGAAAAGTATCTTTAAAGACGACACACCACTGACCAAGCAAATGGAAGCAAAGATAAACAAATGGGATTATGTAAAATTGAAAAGCTTCTGCACCTCAAAAGAAACGGTGACCAAGATACAAAGACAATCCACAGAGTGGGAAAGGATATTCACCCAATACCTATCTGACAAGGGGTTAATATCCAGGATATATCAGGCACTGGTAGCCCTTAACAAGAAAAAAACAGCCAACCCCATCAAACAATGGGGAGAAGAAATGAACAGAAGCTTCCAAAAAAGAAGAAATTCGAATGGCCAAAAGGCATATGAAAAAGTGCTCTTCATCTTTAATCATCAGGGAGATGCAAATCAAAACAACAATGAGGTACCATCTCACACCACAGAGACTGGCACACATCCAAAACAGCAAGAACAACCGGTGCTGGCGTGGATGTGGGGAAAAAGGGATTCTTATCCACTGTTGGTGGGAGTGCCAACTGGTCCAGCCCTTTTGGAAAACAATTTGGGCATTCCTCTGAAAACTAGACATTGAGCTCCCATTTGATCCAGCAATAGCACTCCTGGGAATATACCCGAGAGACCGAAAAACACATAGCAGAAACACTATCTGTACTTCTTTATTCATCTCTGCACTATTCACTATATCTAGAATCTGGAAACAACCTAAATGCCCGAGAACAGAGGACTGGCTAAAGAAACGTGGAATACTATGCAGCTGTCAGAAAAGATGAAATTATGAAATTTACCTGCAAATGGATGGAATGGAGACTATCATGCTGAGTGAAATTAGTCAGAAGGAAAAGGACAGATATGAATGACTGCATTCATTAATAGGATATAAATAAGATACCAGTGTTTTACTAAATGTGGGAAATGGTAATGACAGATTAAAACTCACTATTGAATATACACAAAGAGACTTAAATTTTAAACTCTAAATATCTGCAGGGCTAGCCACAATGTGTAAAACAAGAGGGAGAGCGATGCAGAGACAGAGAGAGAAAGAGAGGAAACAGGGCTACCTGCTGTTGAGGCAGCCTGGGGGTGGGTGGGAGGGGTGGGGTACATTAGTGGTGGTAATGGGGCACTGGTGGAGGGATGGGTGCTGAAATACTGGATTACCAAGAACCAATTGTGAACACCTTTGTAATTGTATGTCTCACTGTGGTATAATAAAAAATTAAAAAAAAATCCCAGAAACAAGTGATACTCTAATTTTGGGGTAATTAGAAAAATTTAAACCTCGTTGCATTTATGTTTTAACCACAATAGCCTAACTGCAAAATTATTGTTTCATGTAATTTCACTAGTAATTCACATGAAATATTTTAGGAATCATGATAACTTGCATAAAAAATTTCAGAAAAAAGAGAAGGGAGGGGCATATTTTATATTTACCAAATTATTTTGTTTAGTTGAGTATTATTTTGCGTATACCGTCAGATATCAATTATTTATTTATTTATTATTAAAATTGTTTTTTATTATACCACTGTGATATATACAATTACAAAGATGTTCATGTTTGGGTTTCAGTCATACAGTGAAGTCTGTTTGACTCCACCGTTTTCCCTGCATTAACATACACCTCAGAGACCTGGGCCCTACAAAGCAGGAGGAGAATGCTATTCAGGTCTCCCAGAGAGGAATCGAAAGAGTTACGCTAGGAATATCACGCCTCACTCAAGTGAGAGAAGGAATCCGGAGTTCTGACCTCCGTCGCTATTCCAGAATCAGGATGCTGTCTCGTTTGCCAAGGCATCGAAAATCAGATGGGCTGGACATGTAATGCGATTTGGACACAACTGCTGGACTAGAGCTGTTACTGACTGGATCCCACGGGATGTCAAAAGATCACTTGGCCACCCACCTACAAGATGGTCAGACTTCCTTGTCAAGACCCTGAAGGAATGGTTTGAGGCTCTTCATATTCCTAAATCAACCAGATGCCATTGGGCTACATTGGCATGTGATAGAGTCCAATGGAAATGTTACTGGCGCCCATTCAGCAAATCGATAATAACGGGATTCAAGTGATCAAGTGATCATACAGTGTTCCATTACCCAGCGCTCCACCAGTGCCCATTTCCTATCACCAATGTCCCTGATTTCCTTCCTCCTCCCCAAACCTGCCTCTATGGCAGGCACTTCGATATCATTATTTAAATAAATAATCTACATTTGACTATTTGATAAAAATATCAAATCGTTAAAAAGTACTTAATCTATTAAGTATTAAAGTATTGTGCCCATTTCCTACCACCAATGTATTTTGACTATTTTTATCAAATAGTTAGAAAGTACTTAATCTACCCCTAATACTAAAGGCCATAAATATTAAAGAGACATTTATCTCAATAAATATCTCTTTAATATTTAGGTTACCATTCAAATACAAATTCAAATACAAATCAATATATTTCATTATATAAATGAAATAAATCGATAAAAGGTGTGATTTCTCAATAGGTGCAGAAAATAATTCGCATCTTTTAACATTGATTCATGCTAAACTTTCTTAACTAGATTCATGAAAAGTAGAAATTTCTTATCCAGACTAAAGATAAGAACCATATATGTTAGAACCATAAAACTTAATCATGGAAGAATGGAGCACAGCATTTGTCTAGATAATTAGATAATGTGCTTTTAATCAACACACATATTGTATTAAGGATGTTGTATTTTTAATGAATGACATTAATCAAGAACAGAATTGTATAAAAGTAGAATATAAGTAAATGAACATGTTTTTGTTCACAGATGAATCTGAGTACATATAGGACATTTAAAGATTTTTTAGATTAATTAGATTTTCCTCCATCTAGATATGTATTTATAAGTAATAAATGGACTAAATCAGGTGACAAAATAAGAGATTAATTACAGTCCTCCATATCAGTGATGAATTAGTTAAAATAAAAAATACTAATCTTTGTTTAAAAAATCATAAAATTATTGGAAATATATTCAATATGGTATATGTGATTGGCTCATTCTAAAAATTACAAAGGATTGAGAATAGAAAGTAATACAAATACAAGTAAAATTTGAATGTTAAAATGTTAAGGAAGACAATACTTTCAACCTACAAATTATCTCTAAATTGGTCTACAGTTCTGTAGAATCACAGGCAGAATCTACAAAAGTCTTACCAAATTTTGTGCTAAAATTAAAAGCCAATTCTATTATCAGTATGAAAAATTTATGTGTGGGTAAAATGAATACAGGCTTATCAAAACGATGATAGCAATACAAAGGATCTTGCTTCTTTATTTAAAACTTCAATGGAATATTATACTTAATTGTAATGAAATAATCTTAGTCTTTACCTCATACTAAATTAACTTTAAATAAAGGATTCACCTAGATTAAAAGCTGATCCATAAGCAAAACCCATGATATTGAATCTAGGAGGCATTTTTGATGATTCTATGCCATTTGGTCAAGCAACCAGAAGCAAAGATTAAATTAGTAGGACTACATAAAATTAGAAGCCTCTGGATGGTAAGAAAAAAGATGATTATAATTAAAATTTTACCTCAAAGACTGGGATAAAATATTTGTCCAATACTCAAATGACAAAGAGTTAAAAACCAAGATACATAAAAAAAAAACCAGAAATACACACATCAAAATACGGGGAGAAGTGATGAATAGACATTTTCACTTGTCACTTGTCACTTGTCTTCCCATTATTCATCCATTTGCTCGAGCAGGCACCAGTACTGGCCCCATTCATTGGATAAGAGGTCCATTATTGTTATGGTTTTGGCATATCAAATACACCACAGGTAGCTTGCCAGGCTCTGTCTTGGCTCTCGGTTCATCCTCGGGATCCAGTCTTTTTCTATGTCAGACCATCAAACATCCAGGGTCCAAGGGGCAGAGCCCTGGGTATAGACACGCCTGTGTCCTGTCTGCCACCTGCAATGCAGCCTGGCACCGCTGCCACACCTGCAATACCTTGAGGGGCAGGGAGACATTTCACTAAAGAATATATACAGATCATCAACAGGTCTATAAAAAACTGTCTATGTTTTATCATCATGGACATGAAGATGTAAAAAGCAATGAGATATTATCTCAAACGAATGAGACTGGCAGGAATCAAAAAGCCTCAAAGAATTAGTGCTTGCATGGAGTGTAGGGGAAATGAAGCTCTCTTCCACCATTGGTGGGAATGTCGGCTTGTTTAACTACTATAGAATTCTCAGAGCTGAGAACTGAGCTTCATCTGACCCAGAAAAATCAACCTCGGGTCAATTACCTCAAGGACCCAAAAACACTATTTTAAGAAAATATGCGCACTCCGATGTTCGTTAACATTATTCACAACAGTCCAAATCTGGAAACAATTCATGTATCTACAAACACCTTTTTTTTTGTTTTGTTTTTGTTTTTGGGTCACACTTGTCAATGCTCAGGTGTTGCTCCTGGCTCTGCACTCAGAATCACTCCTGGCAGTGCTCACAGGACTATATGGGATGCTGGGGTTTGAATCCCGGTCAGCCACATGCAAGGAAAATGCCCTACCCATTGGACTATCACTCCGCCCCAAAACAAACAGTTTAATGGATAAATAAACCTGGTATAATTCAGCATAGAATAATACTCTGTATTAAAAAAGATCTTTCTCTCGGCATTCTGAGAGAGAGAAAAGACACAAAAAGGACGCCTGTCTTCAGAAATTATCAAGCTCATTCACCAACTGGCAAGGCCGGCCCAGGCAACCAAATGCTAACGTCCAAGCTTGCTAAGTGGTGCAGGATGGGAATGCTATTCGGGTCTTCCAGAGAGGAATCGAAAGAGCTATGCTTGGAATATCACGCCTCACTCAAGTGAGAGAAGGAATCTGGAGTTCTGACCTCCGTCGCTATTCCAGAATCAGGGACGCTGTCTCGTTTGCCAAGGCATCGAAAATCAGATGGGCTGGACATGATCTTTGGAGACAACCGCTGGACTAGAGCCGTTACCAACTGGATCCCAATGGATGTTAAAAGATTACGTGGCCACCCGCCTACAAGATGGTCAGACTTCCTTGTCAAGACCCTGAAGGAAGGGGTTGAGGCTCTTCATATTCCTGAATCAACCAGATGCCATTGGACTACACTGGCAATGGTAGGGTCCAATGGAAATGTTACTGGTGCCCGCTCGAGCAAATTGATGATTAATGGGATTCAAGTGATCAACTGAAGTGATTAAAAAAGATGAAATCATTCAGTTCATCACTATGTTCATGAAATTAGTAGTTATCATGCTAAATCAAAGTTGGGAGAAACACAGATGTAAAATGATCTGTTTTCTCTGCTGTATATAAATAAAAATAGTCCACAAATTTTCTAGATGTGTCCACAGCAGAACCTAAGATAGTGGCATTAGAAAAAAACTTTGATTTTCTTGATGGCTGTGGGTAAATGGAGGGTCCTTGAGATTCTGACGGAGGGTGTGTGCAAGCGAATGTTGTATTCATGAAATCCTGCCCAAACAAAATTGTTAATCATGGTATATGGTACAAACACCACCACCCCCCCCCACCCCCCCATAGCAATAATTGCCTTTCTCTGGTTTATTTTTGTATTTTGATTTAAAAAGGGGATAAAATTTTTTACCTAGGAGATATAGAATTCAAATTTTACTTGATGATCACATTGTTTTTTGAAAAGAACAATTTTGAAATGGATGGAAGACAAGGATCAAAACATCATAAAGTGATGGTTAAATTCACTTGCTAACAAGGTTGTAAATAAATATATTTATTTAAATAAATAAATAAATAAATAAAATAGAGCAAATAAATAAAGATTCCAGGAAGTTCAAGTTATGTAGTTATTAATATTTCCTTAATAATACATATGTTGATGTGATTAGATGTTTTCTTACATTTGTTTCTTTTTTAAAATAGAATTTCCTTATAAAAATGTCATTTGAGTTGGATGTTTTAGATGATACTAAGCAAAGGATTGGATATGCCAAGGACAAAGAGAGTATAGAAGATAAGGATAGAACCCTCAGAACATTTATTTTTCAGTATTAGAAAACCAAAAAGATAAGAAAAATTAGAAGAATAAATAGGATATTACCAATCTGTAAAATATGATAATGAAGAGAATATCAAGTAGGAAGAGGTCCTTAAACATAGTTTAAAATATTGTATTTGAACATGAAAGAAAATATACTGTAATTAATTAAGAGAATCAGTCAGTTTGCCATTTTAATGAACTAGAGGCAGGCAGAATAATAGTAAGATTTCAGGTTCGTTTTCAAAGAAGATAAAATAAATTATTTTTACAAAATTAGATGATCCTGTATATGATTATGTATGCAACCCTACTTATAGGAAAGAGTGATGAAGCTTAAAGAAGGAAGAGATGTATTGCTCATACCTGGAGATACCAGATAGTAGAAAACTTAAAGCCCCACAGTTCTTGGTGACCTCAGATTTGTTGCCTACTGTAAATCTCAATTTCCTGATAAAGGAACCTATGATAGCTACTTTAAATGTCACTTAGAGATGCACAAATGATATGCTTAATAAGTCAAGTTTATGCTTGATACACAATATTCATATATTTTTTGTAACTTGGGATATCTTTTGGAAAAGAGATGGAAACAGGAGGAAAGAGAAGAAATGGTGAAGATACCAGGGAAAGTTTCAGAGTGTAGCATGGTGACAGATGGAGAGGAGGAGAGATTATGGAGGTTGTACCAGATGGCCTCTGCTTTTTCAGTACAGTAGGAAGGAAGGTCATCTGTTCAGAGTGAGGACAGCATGGTTGAGAACGAGGCATGAAAATGTAGAAAAATGTTAGAATTTTTTTTTCCCTGAGAGAAACGAGATCTAAAGTTCAGGAGGCATGGGATAGTGGAATCCTCAAGAATAAAATAGTCAAAGGTGAGGTAACTTGTTTAGCAGACCCAGTTATAACTTTTGTATCAGCCTAAGTTGCAAACATTAACAACACTGGGATGAAAAAGTAGCCTACAAATGGTAGCCTGATTTGCTTGGAGATTTGATATCAGTTTGGATATTACTCAAAAGTGATTCTGCTCTTCAAAACAAAGGAACTATCTGGAATTGTTTAGCAGGGAATTGGTGCCTGGGAAGGGCTCCTGAAGTCGGGGTAATGAGAAAATGGATTAATTGAGATCAATTAAAAATATAGGGGCTGTAATAAAAGTGAAAAACCGGTCCAGGATAATGGTGGTTGTAATAGGTTAGAGGAGCAATGAAGTATGACTAATAAAGTTGGGTAAGAGAAATCTTAAAAGAAAATTAATCTGAATCAGTAAAAGTATAAATCTGACAGAAGAGCATTAGTATCATGATTTAAGATTTGAAAAGATTTGAGTATGGAGCCCTAATACAGGGGTAGGTCTCTTGCCTTGCATGTGGCCAACACACATTTGATCCTTGGCATCCAATATGGTCCCAAAAGCCCACAGAGTGATTCCTGAGCCCAGAGCCAGGATAAAGCTGAGACCATCACTGAGTGTGCTCCCAAACAAAGAAATAGAAAAAAATGGTTTTAATAGATCGAGATACTTTGTCCAAGATTTTTGGAGGTATCAAGAGTTCTCAAAATTTAGGATTGATAGAAGAATTTTGAAAAGAAATGTATTAATAGCCATAAACTTTATTGAATAAAGATAAAAATATTATATGATCTGAGTTTGAAGTCTGAGTTTACCTTAGCAAGCTTTTAGGTTTCCCAGCTAAAAAGAACTTCGGCCTCTGAGATTGTTTCTGGTTATATAAAGTAACTATCTTTTAAGACATCATTGGAAGCATTAATTTAAGTGAGAGAAATCAAATCCAAGCTCAAGAAAAAAAGAAATAGAAAGCCGAAATTTAAAAGGGAAGTGAGAAAATTTATGTAATTTCATTTTCGTGAAGCAAGTCTTAGGACAGATGCATATCAAGAAGAGATAACCATGAGAAACAATCTTTTGTTGTGAGAAAGGAAGATTTTCCATGTGCAGATTTCCAGTAAGAATCAGAATCTCCTATTGTCTCTGCTACTAAAACCAGGGAAGACCCATTTTACTTCTTTAGTCCTCAGTTAAGTGGAACTAGATTCTCCTCCAATGTCTAAAGTCTCCCATGATGTTAATAATTGCCCTGAGTTCTTATTTTATTTCAAAGTTTAAAGAAAAATAAACATGACAGCATTGAATATGACATATTAAATTAGAACCAGCCTGATTATATTCATTTTTATGCCAACTCAGTAAAATAATATAACATTTTCTTCTCTGGAGGAGGGGGATGATGTAGACAAATGTTTAGAGACCATAAAAGTCATCACAAAGGCCCAATCTCATCATTAACAGCTGTTTTTCCCCCTTCTCAAAATTGTCTTAATTTCAAGAAAAAAATATTGGGTGACCCTATATATGAGAAAGAGTAAGAGTTATGTAGTAATAAGCCAGTACAGGCCATAAGTATAACTCAGCAGTAGAACACATTTTGTGAATGCATGAGATCCAGGGTTGCAGCATTAGCAACCCCATACCCTGGGAGGTGGGGAGGGAAGCAAGGAAAATATCCCAAAACCCTAAAACTTAGAGTATAAAATATGAATAATTGAGTATTTTTGTCTAGTAATCATGAATAAAAAGTCATTTAAAAATCTCCCTTCCATTTTAAAATTATTTCAAGCAGATCCAATTACCCATCAGACACACACACACACACACACACACACACACGGTGAAAATGAGAAAATGTAACTATGTGTATACTTGGCAAAACCTTACCCCAGAGTCCCCTTTCTCCCTTACCCCCTCCATCCAATCCCCCTTGTTTCTCACTTTCTCTGTCTCTTAGGCTGCCAAGTTTTGTTAGAGTTATATTTGAAAACAGGCTGATTGTCTCTGCCACAAATTTTTGTTCTCTAACCCATCACTGTGATTCAGCAATCCTTCTTTTCATCTCTTATTAATTCTGTTTACTACTTCTCCTACGGCTTGGCATAGAGTAGAATGAGAAACAGGTCAGTCTTTCAATCACTCATCAAGTCTTGCTTGAGGACCTACCGCAATATCCAGGACCAAGCCAGGTCCTGTCATAGACCTGACCTCAATTCACTTACAGTGTGGTGAGAAAAACAGTCTGATTCGACATTTGTTAGTGTTGTTTTATTTTTTTTCTATGTGCCTACTAAGTGCCAAGAAGGCTGATGAAGAATTAAGTAATAAAAATATGAATTTGATGAGGGCTTTAATTCCTGAAAGAGTTGATTTTTAAATGGAGTTTACAAGTCAAACATACTTCACTTTAATTGGGGTGGGGAGTCTATTATTTTAAATTCACCTGAGGGCAGACTGTCCCAGTAAAAACTGAAACCAGTCTCCACAATAGACATCTCTTTGCTTCTAATTGGGATCACATCCCATCTGCAAACATGTCTACAGTAAAATCAAAATGAATATAAGCTTATTTTTTAAATCAAAATCCTGGCCCAAACAGCTAGCCAGAGCATAGTGTTCCTTCATTAGGAGCTGTCAGAACCACTTAAAAATAAAGCTGAGTAAAGTGTTAAATAAACGTAGAAGAAGAGCAGAAGGGGCAGTTCAAATATCGCCAGGTAATCTAAATCCACTGTGGATCTCGGGAGCATGCATCTGCAGAATCCAAGAGACCGCAATGCTGATTAGCTTTTTAATCTTGCCCCAGTAAGGATGGATATTTTTCCTGTTACTGAGTGACACAAGGAAACCATTATTCCTTTGTAAAGACAAATATCCATTTCAGTAAGTAATTTAAAGCACACACTGTAGAGAACATGTGTGGATATTTGGCATAAAGCTGGAAGTACTAATAAAATAACTTCTATTTAGCTGGTCTTTCCTAAACTTAAAGACAAAATTAATGTTGTCTCCTTTCTGGTATTTACAGTATTACAGATGCCTACTGTTGATCAACTGTTGGAAATAAAGAAGTGTTATGCACATAAAATAAGAAAAGGAGGAGAAGAGGAATCCATCACCATTTTCCATCTTTATTTGGAATTCCATCAGCATTAAGGAATACTCTTGCTGTTAGTTTGACTAATGGCTCTATCTTTCATCCTTTAGATATGTCTCTACCTGAATAGTCTCACAATTGTCTCAGTGGTACATATTTGACTTTTACATGGCTTGCCACTTTAGAATTTGACCATTTATTCTAGAAAAAATGTATTAACTATAAAATATACTTTCATCATATTTTTTCTGAGACTAAAATAGTAGTGGGTTTATTTTATTAAAGGGGTACTATGAATAAATTCAGTTAGAAACCATACATTTTGCCTGCTATCCTTGTTGTAGCATCATACCAGAATGAGCACAGTTGGTAAAATGTAGGGTTGCGCAAATAGAACAATCATTTGGTACTCTACAGGTCAGAGTGGGAACTAGCTGCCGTGATGGAAATTTATTGGTTTCTTTTATACTCTTATGGGATTATTGTAACTTTGGTGTAGTAGATAAGCACAGGAATACAAAGTATCATATGTAATTACCATACTGAGGGCAAGCAGTGGGAAAAATAGGGTTTATCTCATTGTATAATAAAGCTTTAGCACTCTGACTGCTTTCTAATAAATGTTCAATATTTACTAAATGAATAGCATGAATCAAGATGGTATTTCCAACTACTATACATTTCACTTTGTACTAATGAATATAAGGTTTTGAGATGCCAAATTTTTATTTATCTGATAAAATGGCTTCCTAATATATATCCTTTAGCAAATGAGTACCAAAATAATCAGCTCTTCAGAACCCTTATTCAGAGAGATTTCTGGACTCCACTGTCATTGGAGTAAAAATATTTTAGTGAAGACTTTATAATTAACCATCATAAAAACCCATATCTTTAGAACCAATATATATCTCTGCATATTTATTGTCCTTCAGGAACCATACCTATTACTCTTTAAATTGTCAATTATAATTCTATAAAATTTCCTTTTTCTATCATGTTGGTCTATTACCCTGCACAGTATTCTGGATCAAGTTAAACAGCTCCTTACTTCCCTCTGTTCCACAATCTCTGAAATATTTGTAGATTCTAATTATCCTCTATACTGTAAATGGCTTCTATGAATCATCCACTTATTAATCAACCAAGATAAAATGAATTTTCTTCAGAATTTAACACTTACCATTCTTGCCTAGAATTCTTCTCATTGTTGTTCATTTGTACTGACAGATGCCTCCAGCTCAACCCTGAACTTTAGTGGAGTTTTTCAAAGAGCAGATTTTTTTTTTTGGTATTTCAAGATACCATCATTGGCGACATCGATGAAGAATACAACCGACTGGTTCAGCACCTCCATGATTGTGCAAAGAATGCCGAGAGAGAGAAAAGACACAAAAGGACATCTGTCTTCAGAAACTCTTGAGCTCATTCGCCAACGTGGCAAAGTGTGAGCCTCAGTAGACCAAATGCTAACGTCCAAGCTTGCAAAGCAGTGCAGAGAAGTGATAAAAGAAGATCTCAAAGACAGAAGAGCAGAAATACTGGAAGATGCAGCAGAAGCCGGGAAAAGCATTCACACCGCCCTCCTGTCCTTCGCTAACTATAAGACCATGATGACTGCCCTCCGACGCCCTGATGGATCTATCACATCTTCCAGAAAGGCAATGGAGAAGATTATCCATGACTTCTACTCAGATCTCTTTGATAGCCACGTCCACCTGCCCACATACCAAATTCCACAGGATGGATATGTCATTCCCAACGTTCTCCATTCTGAAATCTGACATGCGATTTCATCTGTAAAGAAGGGAAAAGCACCAGGCCCAGACAAAGTCAGAGCCAAACACTGAAGACTCTGCCGTCAGTACTCATCAATACCCTAGCTCAGCTCTTCACACGCTACCTGTCCGAATGCAAGGTACCCTCCCAATGGAAAACCAGCAGGACAGTTCTACTGTTCAAGAAGGGAGACATTCATGACATCGGCAACTATTGCCCCATCTGCCTGTTGTCCATCATCTACAAGCTGTTTACACAAGTCATCCTGAAAAGGATTAGCAGAACACTAGATGAAGGACAACCATGCGAGCAAGCAGGCTTCTGGAAAGGTTTCAGAACAATTGACCATATCCACACAGTAACCAAGCTCATTGAGGTTTGTAGGGAATACAAGATGCCGCTCTGTCTCACTTCATTGATTTAAAGAAAGACTTTCATCTGTGGAGACTGAAGTGGTCATCGAAGCTCTAGCCAAACAGGGTGTTCAAACCCAATACATCAAGAACTTTCGTGAGCTGTATTACGGATTCACCACCAGGATCTCACCATTCAACAAGGAAGTGATCATTGATGTCAAAGGAGGAGTTCTACAGGTTGATACCATTTCACCAACTCTTCAGTGCCACCCTCGAAAACATCATGTGACAATTAGAATGGGAAGGAATGGGAGTAAAGTTAGATGGTTGGCAACTACACCACCTCCGCTTCACTGATGACACCTTTCTAATAACACCGAACATTAGCCAAGCGGCACAAAGCTGGCTGACTTCGACCAAGAATGTGGAAAGATAGGTCTACAGCTGAATCTAAAGAAAACTATGCTTATTAAAAATGAACTAGGGCGGAAGCGATAGCCCAGCGGGTAGGGCATTTGCCTTTGTCGTGGCCGGCCTGTGCAGGCCCAGGTTCGATCCCTGGCATCCCATATGGTCTCCCGAGCACCGCCAGGAGTAATTCCTGAGTGCAGAGCCAGGAGTATCCCCTGAGCATCGCCGGGTGTGACCCCAAAAAAAAAAAGCAAAAAAAAAATGAACTAGTTCCAGAGGCCCCATTCACTCTTAATGGAACAGAAATCTCTGAATGCAGCAGTTATGTGTACCTAGGTGGAGAAGTCAACATGATGAACAATCTAAAACCTGATCTGCGCAGGAGGAAGAGAGTGGCATGGAATACCTTCAAAGGCATAGAAGAAATAGCTAAAAGGACAATGAACCTCCGGTTCCGGGCACAACTCTTCAACTCCACTGTTCTCCCTGCATTAACATACACCTCAGAGACCTGGGCCTACGAAGTAAGATGCGAATGCTTTTCTGGTCTCCTAGAGAGGAATCAAAAGAGCTATGCTTGGAATATCACGCCTCACTCAAGTGAGAGAAGGAATCCGGAGTTCTGACTTCCTTCACTATTCCAGAATCAGGGACGCTGTCTCGTTTGCCAAGGCATCGAAAATCGGATGGGCTGGACATGTAATGTGATTTGGAGATGACCGCTGGACTACAGCCATTACCGACTGGATTCCATGGGATGTCAAAAGATCACATGGTCATCCACCTACAAGATGGTCAGACTTCTTCGTCAATTGGTTTGAGGCTCTTTATACCCCTGAACCAACCAGATGCCATTGGGCTACACTGGCACGTGATAGGGTCAAATGGAAATATTACTGGTGCTCGCTCGAACAAATCGATGAATAATGGGATGTCAAGTGATCAAGTGATAGTCAAGTGTTACTTATTAGCCCAGCCTATTACAGTTTATATTTCTTTACTGTCCTAAAAGCTCTTACTCTTTCTCAGCAGCTTATGAAATATTATTTTATAGGCAAATAGTATAAATATGTAATATTTAGTTCTTTGATGGAGTATCATTCAAGTGTTGTAAATGATGAAATTAACCATTATAAGTGATCTAATAAAAAAAAGACCAAACATGAGACTCAGTCCTGGATCCTCAGTCTCCCAAGTCCAAGTCATTTCTACACCCAAATAGCAACTTCCTCTACTGCAGTAGGGATTTAAAGAAGTCAATTATAGCTTTTGCTACTGCAAAATTAATGAAACCCTCTGATAAACAATATACTCATCCTCAGAAACTTATTATATACTTTGATTTAGTAGATTGCTTTGTAAGTTCAGTTGGGTGGGAGGAACTAAGAAATTTGGATACTTTCACAATCTTCATAATAGAGTTGATTTGGAGAATATGTGCAAGAGCCAAGGTAAAGTCACTATTCTGAAACTCTGTGAAAGAGAATTCATGTGATGGTGATAATAAAACAGAACACTTAACATGAAGAATATGATAATGATTTATTGAGAGAATAGACCCCAAATTATAAACAAGTTTTCCTCTGAGTATCATCTTCTAGATGGTGTTCAGAATGACAATGCTTCTATAATGGACAGGGACGTCTCATAAGGAAGGGAAGAGTTTAGATCTACCCACAAAATCCTGACTAAATATTTCAGAGTGTTTGCCTGGTTTCCCTGTGTTTTATTAGTAAAAATTGTTTGGGTATGCTTATAACACAAATCCACCCCAGGAAATCAAGTTCCCTTCAAGTTTTTGACATCCAACAGAATCATAGGGCCTGGAGAAGGCTTGAGAGAGAAGTGAAGACAATGAGGGCCAGGCAGAAGTCCTTTACAGACAAAATAAGCAGAGCAACTAAGAGTAGAAATTATTGTGTAAACCAAAGACTCCTGCTATGGAAGCTATGGCTTTCTTTACTCCATGCAAAAGAGGTTCCTCCTTCCTTTAACCTTGGTAGACTGGAGTGGTGGGGGCAGGACAACTAAAACATGCCTCTCCCTTCTGTTCTTAGCTCTTTTTGTCTCTTAGTTTTCCTCTTTCTCAGAAGAAAGGCAAGGACTTCCTTCTCAAACTCTATTTCTGAAACCAGAACAAAGTGATATGAAAAATGACTGAGTTTCCTCTTTTAGGTTTTCTTGCATAAAGGTCTGACCAGAGGAAACCATTTTTGTCATGCTTTCCTTTCCCATTGCTTTACTATCACTTATAATATAATAAATCACTATTTTACAATTTATCAAATGTAATTTGCCAAAATAATAGTGACTTACGATATCCTTGTTCAGAGAATTTATGTCTACTATCATCTAACAGAAGATTATCCAGAGTAAGAACTTGTTTTTTAATGTGATCTATTTATGTTTAATGTCTAGTACAAATTATCAAAAGTCATAGAATTGCTCAGTGATAGTTTTGGAGTAGGGTTCTCTGGTTACAAACTTTTTGCCTCTCAATTCTTTTTACAAGGAAAGTCATAAATCAGGCAGTGCTCACTATGTACTTCAGCCGCTTGCATTCAGGAATCAGTCCCAGAAGGCTTTGGGTATCAATGGAGTACTGGGGATCAAACTAGGGTTAACTGAAGGCAAGACAAATCCCATACCTGTTGTACTATCTTTAACTAACTAATAACCATAAACCATGAGCAGGTTGCATAAACGTTCTTTGTCTCAGTTTCCCTACTATGAATTGGGAAAAGCATAGCATTTTCTCACAATTATTGCAAAGATTAAAAGCTAACATTAAAAGTTAATAATTAAAAGTTAATAATTGTTAAAAGTTAATAATGTTAATGAGACAGTGATCATCATGAGTCTGCTATTGTACATACAAGTACAATAGCACACTCATCATAAGGCTGTTATTGGATGTTTATAATTATCAAAGCAAAACTTCTCTTTTACAGTGATCAGCTACAATTGAAAAAATATTTTCACAGGGGGCCGGAGCGATAGCCCAGCAGGTAGGGCGTTAGCCTTGCACGTGGCCGGGCCATGCCGGCCCGGGTTTGATCCCCAGCATCCCATATGGTCCCCCAAGCACTGCCTGGAGTAATTCCTGAGAAAAGAGCCAGGAGTAACCCCTGAGCATTGCTGGGTGTGACCCCAAAAAGCAAAAATAATAATGATAATAATAATAATAATGATAATAAATGCAAAGTCTTTAAAAATATTTTCACAGACTGGGATTTCAGCTCATATATCCAGATAAAAGTATAATATTATCTGATATAAAATATGAAGAATAGGGATAATGTGTCAAATATAGCTAATAGCATTAACAGGCCCCTCTATTGGATTTTCATATAAATATTTAAAATATATTATGAGGATGTAAAAATAAAAGAGAAAAAGTTAAGTAAATAAAATGATTATATTTTCAGGGTGTTTACTGATGTGGTTCTTCAAAAAATAGAAATCCAAATATTTTCTCATATTTTTGCATGTGTTTATACTTTTTATATCCAATTTTCTCAATATCATTAAGTTTTTATCCAATTTGGAAAAAAATAATAAAGTAGTTATTCCTTGCATGAAAACCTCTTCATCTGCCTTTGGAACATATGGAGATATTTTTCTGTTAGCTTATTGGATGATGTGTGAGAAAAATGTCATATTCATTTCTGTCTTTGAAAAGCCA
The DNA here is from genome assembly GCA_021461705.1 of Cryptotis parvus. Taxonomy (NCBI): domain Eukaryota; kingdom Metazoa; phylum Chordata; class Mammalia; order Eulipotyphla; family Soricidae; genus Cryptotis; species Cryptotis parvus. The sequence goes on along the minus strand of JAJIBD010025566.1, from coordinate 58,748 downwards.
TGGCCTACCTATTCTTCTTGTACAATTCCTGCACTGAAACCATGTTGGACTATTCTTTTATCAATACCTTTATGTAGTCTTTTCACTGTCTCTTGAAAATGACCTGCAGGATAAGAAACAGAGAACAGAGTCACAGTGCATAGCAGAGTACATCAAGCATCAGTCCATGTAAATTGCTACTTAGTTACTCTGGACTTTAGTTTCCTTCTCTGTAAAATGAACACAATGCTAGGCATCATTTGGCACAACCTTTATAGAATTTTTGAATAGTGATCATGGATTAATTTTGAATGAATTGTTTTACAACAATAGCTTGATTTTCTTTTTTCTGCTTTTTTTTAAAAATTAAAACCTTATCCATAGGAGTACATTATGCTAGTGAGTAGCATTTCATAAAAAAAAAAAAAAAGAAAAGAAAAAGAAAAAGAAAAGAAAAACCCGGGTCTCAAGAAAAGAAAAAAGAATGAATTCTAATTCCCTCCGAATTCCTCCACAGAAACTATTTTTCTCACCTGAACTTCTGATATGCCCAAGGAGGCAGAGTTCACAACTGTGATCTCAAGTATGTTATTGCTCCATCCTGGGATTTGAGCAGGAAGATAAGAGCCAGCAGCCAACCAACCTGACACAAGTTTGACATTCTCTTATGGACCTTCAAGACTTTTACAAAAAAAAAAAAAGTTGGCTGAATTAAAGGCCCTGTTTTCTTCCCAGGAAAACAGTTCTGAAGAGTCTCTGTAGTCAGAGCCAGGGTTCTCTTGAAGTGGTTTGGTGTCCCCTCGGGACTGTAAAATCCCAGTCAAGACCATAGTTGTCTATATCATAGGACAAAACAACAAAAAGTGTTGGTCTAAAAGCATTTTAAGAAAGATGTAATCAAGTGTTTTTCCCAGTCTTCACAAAATAAATAAGATCAAAGAAGACAAAGTAAGCAATATTCAATTTTCAAATTTCTTGCATACTTTATAAAGACTACCTCCTGTTAGTCAATGGATTATTTGCCATGCTACTTATCCACGAGGGTATATGGGGTCTACAGTAGACCTCATTACAGATGTTGCTATTGTTGGGGTGATGCTTAACCACATTCTGTAGTGCTCAGGTCATACTATTATCTGTATGTACAATGATAATTCCTGGATGGCTTGGAGGACTATATGTGGTTCTTGGGCATGCAAGACTAGCAACTTAACTAGCAATAGCTACAGGGCCAGGGCAATATCTCTACTACTACTCTGGCCCTGGAATTTTGTGCTTTTAATTTTACTTTTTCACATTGATTTTAACATTTTTAAACATGGATAGAAAGAATCTGTTCTAAATCATCAAGTATCCTACCTTATAATTTATCATTTCCACAAGACTTTAGTGCTCATGTTTATAAGTGAGTTTATAGCCATATTGAAACTCAACTATCACAATGTGAAAGCATTTCTTGCTGACTTTAGGTGATCATGTCCTAATGTTAATGAGATAGCAATCATCATGAGTCTGCTATTGTACTCTTGTTGGATTCTTATAATTATCAAGACAAAACTTCTCTTTTACAGTGATCAGCTACAATTGAAAGATATTTTTCACAGACTGGGATTTTAGCTCATAATTTATTTTATAAATCTAGAATGTTTTGACATCATGAAAATGACAGTGTGGTGGAATAATGTTCTACATTAATTGTCACCAGCTAATGAGAAAAGAACAGGAGCAGACTTAATATATAAATGGGATTTTTGTACCAAATGAATAATAAATGACATCACAGTACCATGCATAATCTGACAAAAGGTTTTTAATTGTTCAAATGTGGAAGTAAACTTGAATAAATAAATTGTCTAAGGTTACAGTGTATTATAACCATATATAGCTGAAAGTAATCTATAGCAGTAGGTTCTATCTATTTTACTCATAGATATTCTGAGAAGATTCATTTTTGCATATCAGAATTTTCATAATTCATAAGAACTAAGGAATATTAACCAATAAGATTTCCACTAAATTTTATTTTAAAATATTTTTGCAGCATTAATTTTGGAGTGGACTGCTAAACAGATGAGTCCATGAATATAATAGAACCATAGCTGGAATTAGTTTTCTTAAATTAATTATTCTTTTAAAATTAGGGGTTGGAGCAATAGGCGCTTTCCTTGCAAGTGGCAGACCTGGGTTTGATCCCTGGCTCCTTATATGGTCCCTGGAGCACCAATATGAGTAATTCCTGAGCAATTATGGGTGTGATCCAAAAAGGAAAGAAAGAAAGAAAGAAAGAAAGAAAGAAAGAAAGAAAAGAAAAAGAAAGAAAGAAAGAAAAGAAAGAAAGAAAGAAAAGAAAAGAAGAAAGAAAGAAAGAAAGAAAGAAAGAAAGAAAAGAAAGAAAGAAAGAAAAGAAAGGAAAGAATAAGGAAGGAAGAAAGGAAGGAAAGAAAGAAAGAAAGAAAGAAAGAAAGAAAGAAAGAAAGAAAGAAAAGAAAGAAAGAAAGAAAGAAAGAAAGAAAGAAAGAAAGAACGAAAAAAAAAAAATACTGCAATGTGACTAGCATTTATTATTGGTCCACCAGGTTTAATATGTAAATATTTATGTTGACTGAAATGGAATTAAATGGCTGAATTTGTTGTTAACAATTAAATACACGTCTATTACTTAGTTCAGAAAAAAACACTACCGCTATATTAAATCATTTTGAATTGCCTTGGCCAGATTTTTGTATATATCAAAATATAAATAGAGTAATAACAAAAAGTTTTAAGACTCTATTTGAACATTTATTAATTTTAATAGAATAACACCATGACAGAAGTCCTTCGAAGCACTCTGATGATAGAAAAGTGTAGAAGAAAGAAAGGAAGTTATTTGATCTCTGTTTCTCACTGATTTTTCAAATGTGATTTTTTTATGCATGGGTGTTTCCATTTTTTTTTTTGAGGGGAAGCACATCTGGTGGTATTTGGTCTTACTCCTGACTCTGTGCTCAGATAGCCCTTCTGGGGAGTTGGGGAACTTCATGGGTGTATGGGTATCTAACCTGGGCCCACCACTTGCCAGGCAAATGCCTCACCTACTGTCCTATCTCTCAGGCCCTGATATTTTAATTTCTTAACCTAGGAACATAACAATTTTTGTTGTTGGTTTACTTTTGTATATTGCCATATTAGAATTAACTATGTGTAATGGAATGGTTTTAAATTTATGTAATGTATAGATTGCATTTGTTAGAGCATCTTTATAAATTATTAATTATAATAACAACATAGGTAAAAAAATTAAACAGGTAAGACAACTATGAACATTTATAAATACTTTCTTTCCCAAACTGTTTGCTATGAAAATTTTAATGGTAAATGTCTTAGTAGTTCATTTTTAAATTAATAGGATGATAACTACAAATAATTATAATAAGTACTACTCTTCTCCCTTTAAAAGTAGTCTGTCGCTGTTCCAGAGTCAAGGACCCTGTCTTGTTTGCCAAGGAATTGAAAATTAGATGGGATGGACATGTAATGAGATTTGGAGACAACTGCTGGACTAGAGAGATTATTGACTGGATCCCACAGGATGTCAAAAGATCATGTGGCCGCCCCCCCTAGGAGGTGGTCAGACTTCTTCGGTCAAGACCCTGAAAGAACTGTTTGAGGCTCTTTGTATTCCTGAAGCAACCAGATGCCATTGCGCTACACTGGCATGTGATAGGGTCATTTGGAAATGTTACTGGTGCCTGCTCGAGCAAATTGATGAATAACGGGATGTCAAGTGATCAAGTCAAGTGATTACTCTTCTCCCTTTAAAAGTAGAAAATATACTCCAAATAAATTACTTGTCTAAAATCATAAAGTCACTAAGTGCTAAACTAAGAATTGAAGTATTATATGCAAGGTTACAATATCTATTCTCTTTTCAAAAAGGAAAACACAGCTTGATCTAGGTGAATAAAGCAGTTATTTATTGTGGATTCCTTTTTATTTTTTGTTTCTTTGTAAGTCTGTGTTCTATATAATCATTTGTTACTTAATCTTTCTGATTTGTATATTATCACTTGATCACTTGAATCCCGTTATTCATCGATTTGCTCCAGCGGGCGCCAGTAACATTTCCATTGGACCCTATCATGTGCCAATGTAGCCCAATGGCATCTGGTTGATTCAGGAATATGAAGAGCCTCAAACTGTTCCTTCAGGGTCTTTACAAGGAAGTCTGACCATCTTGTAGGTGGGCGGCCACGTGTATCTTTTGATATCCCATGGGATCCAGTCGGTAATGACTGTAGTCCAGCGGTTGTCTCCAAATCGCATTACATGTCCAGCCCATCTGATTTTCAATGCCTTGGCAAACGAGACAGCGTCCCTGATTCTGGAATAGCGACGAAGGTCAGAACTCTGGATTCCTTCTCTCACTTGAGTGAGGCGTGATATTCCAAGCATAGCTCTTTCGATTCCTCTCTGGGAGACCCGAATGGCATTCTCATCCTGCTTTCGTAGGGCGCAGGTCTCTGAGGCATATGTTAATGCAGGGAGAACGGTGGAGTCAAAGAGATGTGCCCAGAGCCGGAGGTTCTTTGTCCTTTTAGCTATTTCTTCGATGCCTTTGAAGGCATTCCATGCCGCTCTCTTCCTCCTGCGCAGCTCAGGTTTTAGGTCGTTCATCATGTTGATTTCTCGACCTAGGTACACATAACTGCTGCATTCAGAGATGTTTGTTCCATTGAGAGTGAATGGGGCCTCTGGAACTAGTTCATTCTTCATGAACATAGTTTTCTTTAGATTCAGCTGTAGACCTATCTTTCCACATTCTCGGTTAAAGTCAGCCAGCATTTGTGCCGCTTGTCTAATGTTTGGTGTTATTAGAACGATGTCATCAGCAAAGCGGGGTGGTGGTGTAGTTGCCGACCATCTATCTTCACTCCCATTCCTTCCCATTCTAATTGTTGCATGATGTTCTCGAGGGTGGCGCTGAAGAGTTTTGGTGAAATGGTATCACCCTGTCGAACCCCTCTTTTCACATTAATGATCACTTTTTTGTAGAATGGTGAGATCCTGGTGGTGAATCCGTAATACAGCTCACGAAGGATCTTGATGTATTGGGTTTCAACACCCTGTTTGGCTAGGGCTTCGATGACAGCTTCCAGGTTCCACAGAATCAAAGGCTTTCTGTAAATCAATGAATGTGAGACAGAGCGGCATCTTGTACTCCCTACAAACCTCAATGAGCTTGGTTACCGTGTGGATGTGGTCGCTTGTGCTGGAGTCCTTTCCGGAAACTTGCTTGCTCGCATGGTTGTCCTTCATCTAGTGTTCTGCTAATCCTGTTCAGGATGACTCGTGTAAACAGTTTGTAGATGACAGACAACAGGCAGATGGGGCGATAGTTGCCCGATGTCGTGAATGTCTCCCTTCTTGAACAGTAGAACTGTCCTGCTGGTTTTCCATTGGGAGGGCACCTTGCATTCGGACAGGTAGCGTGTGAAGAGCCGAGCTAGTGTATTGATGAGTACCGAAGGCAGATTCTTCAGGTGTTCGGGTCTGACTTTGTCTGGGCCTGGTGCTGTTCCCTTCTTTACTGGCGAGATGGCATGTCGGTTTCAGAAGGGAGAACGCTGGGAATGACATATCCATCCTGTGGAATTTGGTATGCTGGCAGGTGGATGTGGCTATCAATGAGATTTGAGTAGAAGTCATGGATAATCTTCTCCATTGCCTTTCTGGAAGATGTGATAGATCCATCAGGGCGTCGGAGGGCAGTCATCTTGGTCTTATAGTTTGCAAAGGACAGGCGGGCAGTGCGAATGCTTTTCCCAGGCTTCTGCTACATATTCCAGTATTTCTGCTCTTCTGTCTTTGAGGTCTTCTTTTTATCGCTTCTCTGCACTGTTTAGCAAGCTTGGATGTTAGCATTTGGTCTCCTGAGGCTCGCGCCTTGCTATGTTGGCGAATGAGCTCGAGAGTTTCTGAAGACAGGCGTCCTTTTGTGTCTTTCTCTCTCTCAGCATTCTTCGCACAATCATGGAGGTGCTGAACCAGTCGGTTGTATTCTTCATCGATGTCGTCAATGATGGTATCTTCCCATGTTGCTGCAATGGTGCCAAAGAGTTCCCAGTTGGTGGTCGTTCTGGGAGTTCTCTTCTTAAACTTTGCAGCCTTTTCTCCCCGTTGCGGGAAGTAGAATTTTTGCGAAGGAGATGGTGGTCCTAACCTGTTTGGAATTTGGGGATGACAGCTACATCGGTCAGACAAAACCGTCGATATACACATATATGCATACATATTTATATATATACATATGTATATAAATTCCACATCCAGACCTCCCTTTCGTCAGAACTCCTTCCAGCAGATGAGCCTATCACAGCCTGGCTCGCGCATCCTGGGAGCCGTGCAGTTCATCAATAAATGCTGTATTTAGAGGTGACTACAAGAATATGCCACCCAGACTGCAAGCCTGGCAAGCTGCCCATGTTGTATTTGATATGCCAAATACCAGTAACAATTATGTTAGGTCATTTCCATGATCTAATATAATGGTTTGAGGCTCTTTTGTTCCTGGAGCAAGCAGATACCCTTGGGTTCTACTAGCATGAAATAGGACACATGGAGATGTTACTGGAGCCCGCTCCAGCAAATTGATGATGAACGGGAAGATAGTGATAGTTATATGTATATACATATATAATTTTTAAACTTTTATTTTATGTACTCATTTACTTTTAAATTTCATTTTGCAAGTGTGAGATATACAACTACTAAACTATTGATGATTAGATTTCAGTCATAGAGTGTTCCAGCACCCATCCCTCAACCAGTGCACATTTCCCACCAGCACTGTTCCCTGATTCCCTGCTCCGTCCCCCAGCCTGACTCTATTTTTTGAAAGTGAGTTTGATTTTATGAAAGTTGAGCAGTAGTCTTTATTCTTTAATAACAGTTATACAATTATTTCAGAATATGTTAACACTACTAAGAAACATAAGAAAGGGTTATTGCTAAATGATGAAGTCATTCTAAGTAACTTAGGAGTAATCATTAAATAAAAGTGGAAAATATTAAAACAGTTGCATTAATATCATACATGCAACTGTTCTTGATATATCAATATACACTGTTGAAAAAATGTACATTAGAGAGAAAACAATTGGTCTTATAGTCTCCTTCATCCTTCTCATGGGATTTTCCTTCTCTTTCCTTCTTCAATTTTCTTCTTTTTTAAAAAAAAAATTTCTCTCTTCTTTTTTTCCCATTGTATGTCTTCTCACGTCATTGTCTACCTCCAAAGACATTTCTCTTGTGTTGTTCTGCTAAGGTGGAAACTTTGCTTTCATAGAGTGACTTAGAGTGATACCAGCTCCACTGCCCAGGGCAAGGGAAAAGAGTTTCATTTATCTTATAGGAGGTTTATAATGTTCCAACACCTGAGAATCCAAAATTGTTTAACACTGAAAGACAGTATTTGCTCGAGGGAATGAATATATCAGAAAGGCATAAGACCTTTTCAAATAAAAGCAAATCAAATATTTATTGAGCACCTACCATGTTCAAGGACTAGAGTAGTAAGTAAAAAATAAAAACAACTAGATGTTGGGCCTTCGCCTTATATTGGTCATGCAAAAGTTTAAATGCAAGCTAAATCAAGTCAATTATAGAACAAAGTTTAAGATCTTATAATATTAGCATATAAAAAATTAAGACTAATGCTATAAGTTTAGAAAAGACAGAAGTAGAATTCGAATTGTGTTTGGAAATATTAAGAGAATTTGGTCAATGAATTAAAATATAGTAGAATGATAGGATTAAAATTATGAATTTTTCTAATAAATATTTATGCAATTATATGAATAAATAGCAAAATGATCTAACAAAACCTCACATCAAAAATGACAATCTTCATTTGAAGAAATTGTATGGTATCAGGGGGATTGGGAATAGTACTAGTAGTGCAGAACAAAAATTGGTTATAGTGAGAGTTACTATACATGTAAATTCTATTTATACTCGCCAAGAACTGTAAATGGTGCTGCATTTCCACCATAAATCTGAAATATTAAATATGGCAGGTCATAAGTGGCAATTATAAATTGTTTATTTTTTCCTTAATGAGTGGGTTCCCCTCTTACATTCAAATGTGTATTAACTTAGGTTTTAGATATTGTCAGAGATGTTATTTGTATAGGAAGAGGAACATTTTTTTAGCACAAGGCAAAATGTAAAAAGTTCTCTCTTGCACACATGTTTCCATTTTTGCTTCTTAATTTTGGAAAGAGGTAATTCTATGTCAAAATTAGGCTGAGTGAAAAATGCACACACAGTAATCTTCATTTTCATTATCTAGAGTAGTTCAAAAGGCTCAAAAATCGGAACTATTCTCAAAGAAGGGAATGCATGTTCAGGTAATTACAAATAACAGATGCATCTGGTTATCTTAATTGTTTGGGAATGTCTCAATTAGCTGAGAATGTTTTCATGATGACTTGGAGACAGTGAAAATTTTTCACAGAAGATTGGATTCAATAGTGAAAGAAATGTAGTCAATTCATTCTGAAGTCTATTTTCGACTACAGAACTCATTCAAAGATCTATATCTTTTGTATTTTATTTGCCTATATGGGCAATATAAGGCTTTTAGTTTTTTAAAGCAGCTGAATGAATATTCATACCACAGTTCTTGATATATCAATATACACTATTGAAATATAAATTAGAAAGGACAACTGGTTTTATAGCTTCCCTCATTCTTTTCCTGATGATTTTCCTTCTCTTTCTCTCCTTCAATTTTCTTCTTTTTTAAATTTTTCCCTTCCTTTTTCCCATTTTCTGTCTCTGCAGCTACAAGCTATGTCTGAAGAGGTCTACTGATGCTGTGGTTTATCAGACCAAAGTAAAGCGTGTTGATTTTATATTCTCCATTTTCTCAACAGAGGTTGCCTTCTTAAAATTTGAGTCTTAGGTTCATTGAAATTTGATTCTCCATTTTATTCAGTTATTTTCTATTTTCTATTTATGAAGTTCAGAATCATCAAAATTACAGGAATATCTTCTAGATTAGGACTGACAGCTTTTTGAGTATTTGGGGGAGAAAAAAATCATATGATTGTACTTTAGTTAGTAACCCAGTAACTTTACTTTTCCTAGACCTGCCATGACAAAATTTCTGCTATACCCTATCATTCTGCGATTAATTCGAGTTCAATGTAGATTATGATCTTTCCTTTGATTTTATTTATTTTTTCTCCTAGAAACAGATTTGTTAATTTGCATAATAGCCTATAAGTAATTAACTATGATGTCCAGAAAACTAATGTTTTATTATGTCCCAACTTCCTCCTAAGTGTACAAAGTCCATCTATGCAACAACCTAGATATGTGAGTAATTAAATTACATTAAAAAATAGCTGTGTTTGTCATAGGAGTGATTTCCAAAGCAACCATTTAGAAGGGGCTTAAGCATATTTTTCTCCAATCTTAACAAATTTCTCTCAAGCTATCTTAAACATTTCATGATTCTTAGTGAAAATCTTATAAGCTTTAGATCTCACAATCTCACAAATTATTTGCTTAAAATTCACCTTTGCTATAAAATAATTATTTGGGTTAAATTACATAAATAGAGGGGAATGAGTACTTGGAGTTACTCTAACCAACAAGTGGACACTTGATTCCCCGAAATTAATTTAGGCCAGTAATATTTGTTCTATAGCACTTGACCTAATCATTTTTAGTTGTAAGGGACAAGTGCAATACCACAACAGGAAGGTTGTTTGTCTTGCACATGGCAGACCGAGGTCCAATCATTGGAATCCCATATGGTTACCCAGCATGGCCAGTAGTATTTCCTGAGTGCAGAGCCCAGAGTAAGTCCTGAGCATTGCTGGGTATGGCTCAAAGACAAAATCATTCCTATCTGTAGAACTTATTAGGGAAGAAAACCCTAGAATTGTATGGCAGTTACCAGCTTCTAAAAGAATGTAAAGATGTCAGTATCTCCAATCTTTCCTTTGCAGTTCCACTTGCAAACAAAATAAACTAAAATTAAACAGAATTTTCAACCAAATAAACTATAAGTTGACTGAGTCTTACCCTTGAGCATGAAATTGACAACATACAAAATAAATGGAAAATTGGCTTTAAAAAAGGAGTGAAATTAGCCAGAAGGAGAGAGACAGATACGAATGACTGCATTTAGTTGTATGGCATAAATATATAGTACATATTATGATACCAATATCCAAGGTCAAGTGAAACATATATCAGGAGGCCTTGTCAAGGTGGAAATTATCACAAACGTGTGGGAGTCAGAGGCTAGGTAAGACAGAAAATGGAACAGGGCAACAATGTCGAGGGTACTCATGCCAACCTAGAACTGAGCGTTAAATAGAGGCAAAAGGATACACATGACAACCTTTTAAGTATGTTCTGTAATTCATAGTCTGGAGGGAAGGAAAAGAGAAGAGAGAGAAAGGGAAAGAAATAAAGAACCGCCATGGCGAGGGCGGGAGGGGGAGGGAACCAGCGCGTGTTGGAGATGGGCACTGGTGGCGGGATGGGTGCTGGAACACTGTATGACCAAAACCCAAATAGAACTTTCAATTGTATATCTTTGTAACTGTAAAATAAAAGATAATAAAAATGGAAAAGTTACGTCAATTCAAATAGAAAATTAATTAGCAACCCAAAATTTAAAGTTCGCCATCCACATAGGACTTTAAAAAGAGTTTTGACCACGGTGAATGTCCTTTTATGCCACAAGGAAGAAAATTCACACAGAGAGTGAGCCGGAAAATATCAGAAGGAACTGCATAACCAAAGGCACTAATATTTCAGTGAGGATTGGGGCCAGATAAAGGCTATATGTAAGGGGCAGGCGAGCCAGCCGGTAGGCGTTTACCTCAGGCCGGCCTGGCCGCCAGGATTTGATCCCCGGCATCCCATATGGTCCCCCGAGCACCGCCAGGAGTAATTCCTGAGTGCAGAGCCAGGAATAACCCCTGAGCGTTGCCATGTGTGACCCAAAAGCAAAATAAATGAATAAATAAGTAAATAAATAAACAAACAAATAGATAAATAAATAAAGTCTATAAGTAAGACCTAAATATTAGGCCTCATGTTTTTAAGTAGAAACTTATTATTTCAAGAGAGTCTTTAGAAGACAACTGAACTAACAGTGTTTTCTAGACTTTCTGGTTTTAGCATATAAATAATTTTCACTTTTGAATCTTTAGATTCTACCTAGACTATAAAGATGAAGATGTTGGACTATAATAATTATACACATTAACCTTAGTTTGAGAAAATTTATATTTGCAGTTTGTAGCTGGTTTATGTTGTCTCAAGGACAAAAAGTGTATATATTATTTAATATTAAAGGGGAACACACAAGAGTGTACTAGAAATGGTGACATTGTAGTTGGTAGTGTTCTCGACCCAACTTGCTGCAAACTGTAGGAACTGCAGAGAGTCATGTGCCATATCTCTTTTTTATCTTCACATCCTTTGTGACTTGACTTTACAATTCTTCCCATTGAGCAGTGTTTATCCCCTACTTCCTGAATCTGGCCTAGTTTTGTGACTTGAACTGATCAATAGAATATGGCAAAAGTGAAAGCATGCAATTCAGTAACTAGAATGCCTGTTGTGCTCTTACTCTTTTTGCTATAAGAACAAGATCAGCTTTCCTTGCTTGGTGAGGAGAGATTATGAGGAATGGAGAAAGACACAGAAGTTTCCCTGGCCACACCCCAAATACATGAGAAAAAAACTAAGTTTAAAAAGTCACATAGTTGACAAGCAGATGAATTAAGTACACAAGTGTGCCCTGCTAGACTTGAACTAATAGTGGAACCAATGCTTCATGAGCAGTAATAAATAGTTAATTGTGTTAAACTGCACTATTTTGAAAAGTGGTAGGTAGGTACTATGTATTACTATCTTGCCAATAGGCAGCTGTTATGAAGATATGTGTATATTATACAAATAATAGCTCCCTTTGTAATATTAATATCATTATGGTTTCTAATGGAAAGGATTAGATTTCCCTTACGTTATTGTGAGGAAAAATACAAGGATGTGAATATTAATATATTTTTATCTCAGTGCATGCTTATATATTTAACATATATATAGCCCCATCTCTGTGGATAGGTTTAGATTTAAACATACATATTAAGCTGTATCTAGATTAATAGATACAAATTCGGAGATCAGATAAGATGTTTCATACAGTGCTCCTCAACCAATCAATGTTCATATGGAAGTAAATTACTCATTTCTGTTATCAAGGATTTACTAAAGACTTTATTGATAGCATTTACTGTGCACTGACATAAACTCAGTCAGAGATTTACTCACAGATTTATTAAGTAGGTTGAGTAACTTACATATCTTGTGATTTAGCCAAATACAGTTTTAATTTATTTAAGCATCCTTTCTTCCCCTTAGTACAGTTAAGTTGGCCCTGCATAAGATTTGCTCACATCAGTGATTAGTTCCTGTATCATTTTTATAGGTCTATTTTCAAAAGGTGCTTATTTAAGTGACTGGTAACTAATCATAGCTCTATAATTGACTGAAAAGTTGACTCAGTGTAAAATTCAAATTAAATGAGAAAGAAATCCAAACCCTCGTTATAAATTATCCTTCCCAGCTCCACAAACAATCATTTTACAAACAACAAAAGCACATAGAGACAAAGTTTGCATTCCAGTAAAATAATGTTCAACAATTACAGACCAAAATTTATAGCAAAGAAAGAATGTTCCTCTTTCTTTGCAGTGACACTAATAAAAGGAAAGAAATATAAGTACTTCTTAGTGTAGGCTGGGAAATGCCTAAATTTTAAAATTAGAATAGTAGCATTTTTTTTTTCTTGGGCAAGCTTGACTGATCTTTTTGCACAGAGCGACAGACAGGCTTAGGAGGTTATGACCTCATCGCAAAGATTTGGGCTTCAAAGGCCGTTCCTCAAACCTCTTGCTGATCACCTGCCCTTCAACCACCCCAAATTAAACATTTAAAAGTTTTGAAGCCTTCTTGCTTTACATTAAACATTTTTCTACCATCCTTCAGTCAATTATCCAGAGGCCAAAAATATCTCTTCCTCCATTCAGCCTATGACACCTCCACTGTGAAGTGCTCTAAATCCATTAGCAGGGCCCTCTCTGCATGCTGCATCATCAGAGGAACAAAGCTGTGATGATGTAGAACAACCCACGTTCATGTATATCACCAGAGTTCTAGCCTCCTGATCAGCCGGCGGGCTTAATAAACATTCCAGATGGCTTGCTCTGCCTGAAGGAAGAATGGATAATCACACTGCACTCCCCTCCAAACAATAATAAAATAAGGCCATGGTAGCGCAGAAGCCTGAGCCTGCCAAAAACACTGAAAGGACTGCTTAGAACAATAGAATCAAGTGATTGGAAGGCACATCAGTGCCCTCACCCATTATGAAGGAAGGTGGCCTGCTTTCCTATAAAGCATGCAAAACCAATTGTGTTATGCAACAGCTCTGCTGAAAAATAAAGCAAGCAAAAAAAGAGAAAAATCAACCCAACAACAAAAACTCCATCTAAATACTTTCTTTTAAAAGAATTTGGTGAAAAGAAATTTAAATAACAGCTCAGAAATAAAAACAACCTTTGCAAACCAGAATCCTAAACTATGTTAACTTGAGACATACAGTTGAGGGTAATGTTTGTCAGGAAGCGGAGGAGGTTTGATTAGTTTCAAGAAGTATTGAATGGGATTCCATAAATAGAAGTATATAAGAGAGTGTCAGAAATTGTTTAAAAGAACAGATTCATAGAAGGCAAAGAAGTGAGCACCACCAGTTTTGAGTCCTATGCCAATTTTTACTTTATATACCTTCTCTTTGATTTTGCACTGAATTATTACCTTTGCAGTGATTTTGTTTTCTCTGTTTTCTCATTGATGAATAACCTTTTGTTATAGTTAATGTACATTAACAAGTAAATTATATCACTTTAATATAAGATATCTAAGCTTTTATGTGGTCACAATATATCAATTTGGGTGTTAAAATCTGCTCAATATTTATCAACAGAACTCACAAGGAACTTGATGGCAGTGAAGGAAATTTATGATATTTGAACAGTGGGTTAAAGTCATTATATAGTTTGTCAAAATGCCCAGAGTGTAAAAAAAAAATAAGAATGAACACTAATCTGTACTATAGGCACTGAGTAATAATGACATTTAACAGAGCATTTGGGGGGGTAATGTTGATACTGGGAGAGGTTGTGAATGTCTAAGGGCATGAAACCGAAGAGTAGGGATATATGGAAAGTCTCTACACCTTTCTCATCACTTTGCGATGATGTGAAATTCATTTAAAACTAAAATATATTAATAAAAATGAATTATGCATTTTGTCTTGATATTTTCTATATTTGCTGATGACTAATCAGGAGACTTGGATTAAGAATTTTAAACAACATGCTCTGGCTCTGTACATCAGTCAAATGAGATTTTTCAAGTTCTGACTAGTTGGTTCTGTTCTTCAAAGAACTAATATTCCTGATTATACCAAAGAGTATTCCCTTGAGGAAAGCTTATACAAGTTTTTGATTCCCATACCGTATCTCTTAGCAAAGGTTTTGATGGCTTATCAGGAGTTCTGGAATTTGCTAAGAATAAGACTGAGCTCATGAATGCAGTGGTTATGAATGAAAGTGACCTCTGATGAAAAACAAAACTATCTTAAGTGTCAATAAAGATAAAAAAATATTGTAGATAAGAGTCATGGAAACTAATTGAGTTTATTCACACAGTATTATTTTAAGCTATAAAGTAAATGTTCTGCAATGATATATTTAATGAGTTATATAATGTACTAAAAATCTAAAAAGGATCAGAAAAGATAATGTATAATAAAAATAATCTATTATTTTATGAATCATCTTAAGATACAAACTCTCAATTTGTTTTAAATATAAAACATTTCAAGTCAAATAAATTTGTTAATATTTTAGAAAGTTAATTTGTAATAATGATATATAAGAGGAAAATTATGTTCAAAAACAGGAAAATATTATATATTATAAACCACAATAATTTACACAATGTAATACTAGTCGATAAACAAAGAATTAATGTGTGAAACAAATTCTATGTCAATTTAGAGCAAAACAAAGACACTTTTGAAAATCACTTTGGAAAAAAGAATGATTTGTTTAATTAGATTGGTAAAAACTGTTAAATTTGCAGAGGAAAGAATGATGCATTTTAGATTCAAACTACCAATGAGTTAAACAAATAAATACATAGGTTAAGTAAATAATAGAATTCTAGAGTGATCTGAGAGTATAACGATAAGGCATTTGCATTGCATGTGACATGTCCAGGTTTAGATCCCTAGCAGGAGAAATAGGCCCTGAGACCAACTAAGAGAGATCTCTGAGCACAGAGCTAAAATAAAGACTGAGCACTTCTGGGTGTGACCAAAACAAATAAATAAGTGAATTTCTAGGAGTAAATATCAAGAAGAATATGCATATGTTTGACAAGAGGTTATCATGTTCAGAAATACTATAGTAATTTGCAAATTATTCATAATATGTAGTGTTGTTTAACTGCCTTAATAATATAAAATACACAAGGTAAAATAAGTAATACAAATTCAAAGAAATCTGGAGAGATATAAAAGTACAAGAATACCATGCAGGAGAAACTAACAAAGCATAATTCTTATATAAGCATAAAATTAAAGGGCCAGATAAACTTACACATATTCCTTAGAAATTCTTCTATGAGAAAGGAATGATAAAAAAAATGACAACCTGTAGTGCTGAATGAAGTAAATTCGTATTTATGGTATGATCTATAGGTTTTCTACCAATCTTTTAAAAAATTCTTTTTTAGTGGGTGGCTTTGGTCAATAATAGAAGGCTAAGGAATGCATTAAACAAGAATAAAGAGACTAAATGAAATAATAGAGAAAACCTTACAAAAAATTAAACAAGTAGATAATAGAGAAAAATGGCAAGAGGTTTGTGGTTAATGTCCATTGAAGTAGGGTAGACCTAATATATGTCTAAATAAAACTATAATTTAAAACAAATAAAAATAAAAACAAATCACTTTATATTTTAAAAATTCTGAGATAAGAATGAGCTGTTCAAACCTGAACATTACTTGAGCACTTCACATCCCGTTATTCATGGATTTGCTGGAGGCGGGTGCCAGTAACATTTTCATTTGACCTATCACAAGCCATTGTAGCCCAATGGCATCTGGTTGCTTCAGGAACACGAAGAGACTCAAACCGTTCCTTCAGGGTCTTGAAGAAGTCTGACCATCTTGTAGGTGGGCGGCCACATGATCTTTTGACACCCCATGGGATCCAGTCTGTAATGGCTCTAGTCCAGCGGTCATGTCCAAATCGCATTACATATGTAGTCCAGCCCATCTGATTTTTGATGCCTTGGCAAACGGAGACAGCACCCCTGATTCTGGAATAGCGACGGAGGTCAGAACTCCGGATTCCTTTTCTCACTTGAGTGAGGCGTGATATTCCAAGCATAGCTCTTTCGATTCCTCTCTGGGTGACCCGAATAGCATTCTCATCCTGCTTTCGTAGGGCCCAGGTCTCCGAGGCATATGTTAATGCAGGAAGAACAGTGGAGTCTAAGAGATGTGCCCAGAGTCCGGAGGTTCTTTGTCTTTTTTTAGCTATTTCTTCGATGCTTTTTGAAGGCTATTACTCTATCTTCCTCCCTGCGCAGCCCAATTTTCGGTCGTTCATCATGTTGACTTCTCAACATAGGTACACAAAACTACTGCATTCAGAGATATTTGTTCCATTGAAAGTGAATGGAGCATCTGGAACTGGTTCATTTTTATGAATATAGATTTGTTGAGATTCAGCTGTAAACCTATCTTTCCACAATCTCGGTTGAAGTCAGCCAGCATTTGTGTCGCTTGGCTAATGTTTGGTGTTATTCGAACAATGTCATCAGTGAAGCAGAGGTGGTGTAGTCACCGACCATCTATCTTCACTCCAATTCCTTTCCATTCTAATTGTTGCATGATGTTCTCGAGGGTGGCACTGAAGAGTTTTGGTGTAATGGTATCACCCTGACAAACCCCTCTTTTGACATCAATCATCACTTCCTTTTAGAATGGTGAGATCCTGGTGGTGAATCCGTAATACAGCGCATGAAGGATCTTGATGTCTTGGGTTTGAATGGCCTGTTTTGCTAGGGCTTCAATGACCGCTTCAGTCTCCACAGAATCAAAGGTTTGCTGTAAATCAATGAACGTGAGACAGAGTGGCATCTTGTACTCCCTACAAACCTCAATGAGCTTGGTTACCGTGTGGATATGGTCTGTGTTCCTTAGCCTTCTATTATGGAGAGTGGTGTTTATCTCACTCTCCATAGGAGTGAGATAAAACCAGGTGCAAGGAAGCCAGCTTGCTCACATGGTTGTCCTTCATCTAATGTTCTGCTAATCCTGTTCAGGATGATTCGAGTGAACAGCGTATAGATGACGGAAAACAGGCAGATGTAGCATAGTTGCCAATGTCGTGAATGTCTCCCTTCTTGTACAGTAGAACTGTCCTGCTGGTTTTTCATTGGGAGGGCACCTTGTATTCAGACAGGTAGCGTGTGAAGAGCCGAGTAAGTGTATTGATGAGTAATGAAGGCAGATTCTTCAGGTGTTTGGGTCTGACTTTGTCTCGGCCTGGTGCTGTTCCCTTCTTTACAATTGAAATGGCATGTTGGATTTCAGAAGGGAGAAGCGTTGGGGATGACATATCCATCCTGGGGAATTTGGTATATGAGCAGGTGGACGTGGCTATCAAAGAGATCTGAGTAGAAGTCATGAATGATCTTCTCCATTGCCTTTCTGGAAGATGTGATAGCTCCATCAGGACTTGGGAGGGCAGTCATCTTGGTCTTATAGTTGGTGAAAACAGGCGAGTGTTGTGAATGCTTTTCCAGGTTTCTACTGCATCTTCCAGTATTTCTGCTCTTCTCTCTTTGAGGTCTTCCTTTATTGCTTCTCTGCACTGCTTTGCAAGTTTGTATGTTAGCATTTGGTCACTTGAGGCTTGTGCCTTGCCACGTTGGCGAATGAGCTCGAGTTTTGAAGACAGGCGTCCTTTGTGTCTCTCGGCACCAGTGGCATGGCCGAGCTTGCGAGCTCACGGGTCATGCACGAACATCACCTGTAATTAAATAAAATCAGTAATAATTTGAAGTAAAAATAAGAAATAATTATGACAAAATAATTGTACTCAAGAAAATTTAAAAAATTAAGAAACTTAATATTTTAATTACAGAAACCTCACAGAAAAGCACTGAGGAGAACATTTCTAGAGCATTAACATAAATTTCTCCCAAAACTTTTGCCTGAGCACTAGCACAATGGGTAGAGCACTTGAAGCCAATTATTTAGCTGGCATCATATATGGCTCCCTGTGGTCCATAGGAGTGAGATAAAACCAGGTGCAAGATATGAGCACAATTAGGTGTCCTCCATAGCCCCTCACATGTAATTCTCCAGAGATGAAGATCAGTAAGCTTTAGTTTAAGGTTGAAGCAGAAAACTTTTTTTAAAGCGTCAGCAAGGAGGGTCCATCATCATATTATAGATCAATGTTGATACAGAAGAGATCCTAAAAGCTTCCAGGAAAATATTATAACATAACAAGGTCAGGAATTAGAATGTCATGTCTTCTCAGAAGCTAAACTGAAAGCTGGACAAAGAAGAATGCCACATAAAAAAGAAGAAAACATATTTCAGGATTATAAAAAAACTGTGCTCAAAACAACTTTGATGGTAAAATTAAGACATTTTTAGATCCTCAAGACTAGTCCCTCAATATTATTTTACGTTGCATTAGATTGTTATGTGGTGTTCTATATCACCAAAATCATTTATATTTACATACATAACATTTGTGTATATATGTATATATGTATCTAGGTATATAGGTATATAGGTCACGATCACGATCACGATCTTCCCGTTGATCATGATCATCTATTTTCTAGAGCGGGCACCAGTAATATCTCCATATGTCCTGCCTCATGCCAGTAGAGCCAGGGGCATCGGCTTGCTACAGGAACATAAAGAGCCTCAAACCATTATATTAGGTCATGGGAATGACCTAATATAATTGTTACTGAATTTGGCATATCATATACAACACGAGAAGCTTGCCAGGCTTGTCGAGCGGGAGGCAAACTCTTTTAAAGACCTCCAAATAAAGCATTTATTGATGAACCGCGCGGCCGCTTGCTGTAATGGGCTGGTCTGCTGGGTGGAGTTCTGACGAGAGGGAAGTCCAGAAGTGGAAAATGGCGGCGCCCGTGGAGTGAGGAGGGGTGGTCTGGCTTGTTGTGAGGCTCTGCCGAGTGGGTGGGCCAGGGCTAGAACCCGCCATGCCTCCCGACTGCCTCATGAACTGCTGTGCACAGGGAGAACAAGGAACAGCTCTGCCCCATGTGTGAGAGTCTCTGGACCAGCATACCTGGACCGGATAGTAAAATATATATGAAGAAGGTGTTTGTTAAGATGTGATATTTCCAACACTAAGGTAGATGTTTCCAAGTTGGTCATTTAAAGTATATGGACTCTGGAGCATAGATCAGTTTGAATAACTGTGAAACAAAGGGGAAGTTAAACACAAGGGATAAGGTTGCATGTGTAAAGGCACAGACTGATTGGGCCCAGCCCTGGGGACTTGACACTTTTTAGTACCTTCTTATGTACAGAATGCAAATCAAACATATAATGTCTTAAAAAAAGGGATACTTTTAAATGTTCCAAGCTTTGAGCATTTACTGGTACTATTCTGCAAGTGGATTGTATGGAGGCAGGCAGAATACATATAGGAAACCTAGAAAATGGTGAAAGTTATCTAGGCAAAAGATGAGTATGTGATACACAGTTGTAACACTAGAAATAATCCTGACATGGCTTATATTGTGAAGAAAAGTGAGAAAAGGAAAGATAAGGAGACTCCTACATTTGGACCAATTATATTACATTTTCCTAAGAAAAAGAAGACTGAGGGATAGATTAGGCATGTCTGAAATTGGGCTAGCAGTATGGAGGAAATTATGCATGCATGTTCAGAAATGTCCCTTGTACATGCAAGTAGAGGTGTCAATCAAGAAGTTGGATATATGAGTTCAGAGGAGAAATTTGAACTCAGTCATATTAATTAGGAGTAATCCTGATAGAAGATGTATTTAAAATGACAATACTAGCATCCATCAAAATAGAGTAAGTAGAAAAGGAATGAGGATTCCAAACTGAAGCTCAGAGCTCTGGAATATATACATGTTAGGTAGAATACTGGCATATTGGAAATTAATATATCAGCTCAATGAACATTCCTGTCCACTTGAAAATGAACTCGTGTCTTGCGCGATGTGCATTGTCATAGTATCCTGGTACCTCAAAATGAAAACCATCTTAGTATCTGACTCTGAAAGACTGCAGAAAAATTGGCATTTGCACAAAAATGTGTGTTTGCAGAACAAGGATAATATAAAGCTGGTATCCTCAGCAGTAGGCCTCCCAGCCACCCCCCAGGACAGCCTGAATGAAAAAATGATTATGTACTTAATGTCCACTGAGCACCCTGGAGAGAAAAAGAGCATACTATAATTGCAAAGTATTATTTTTACCATTATTAATACATGAATCATTCATTAGGAAAGAAGAAGTAGGAATCGAAAAGTCAGGAGATAATAGGCTGTGTTTATAATGTTGCACAGAAGGAATTGCGCACATAAATCCCCTCCCACTAGGATGTGTAGTCAGATGCATGCATGCTGAGTTCATTCTTGCTGCAAAGACAAACCCTTAGCAACAGCTTTAAAAAGCTGTTGTAACCAGGTAAATATCTGGTTGCATTGTAACCAGGTAAATGTCTCTTCTATGACCTTTTTGTTGTGGTTGTCGCTTATTTTTGCTTATGTCCCTTATTTTTTCATCTTTTATAGGAGGATTTTTTAATGAACTCTTTTTGGTGGAAGTAGTATTCTTGAGTGAAATATGTTAGAAACTATTTCTCTTCATACAGATGAACATTGCCAAATATATTGTCTTCCTTTTAAAAATATTGAGGAATTTATAGAGTTTTCAAATACTTTGAAGAATACCAAGAATAAGCACCAAAATTCTGAATCATTTATAAGAGAACCTGTTGATGTAGAACTGAATGATTTTGTCATGGAGTGATATAAGTAAATACTTATGCACTTTTGGATATATTTTCAGAAACACATGAAACAAAAGTAGCTTGATTTGTTTTGCTGATCCTTCTTGATTACAATAATAAGGATAAAGAAGACCAAATTGAAACATGTCTTTAATCTCTATATTTTTTCATAAAAGGGAAAATCTGCTTATCCAAAATTTAGTGTGTATAGGACCAAAAGTAAATATGTATATTAGCAAGGACCAAAGGTAAAAATGGGTATTCACAGAAAGGTGCATGTAACAGCACTTTTTAGGACATTAAATTTAATCTGAATGTAAATTAACATTGAAATGGACAACAAGGAATAAGATTAGACTTTTTCTCCTTCATTAATAAAAAACAAAAGACAATTAGAATAGATATGTGTATCCTTACTGTGTTCACACAATGCAAGTGTGTACATGTGTCATGTCTGTGAAAGAGATAGAGAGAGAGAAAAAAAAAGAAGGGATAAGAAAGAAGGTATGTGAGGAGGGAAGATTATGTCTGTTAAGACCTTCAGTTTCTGATGTAATGTTAAAATGAAAGTTTCCAATCCACAATAATTAGAATAGTAAAACAAAAATTTCACTCCACAAATGTAATTGAGTGATTTCGGTTCATTAATTTTATTTAAGCATTGTATAGTTCTAAAACAGGATTTATAGAACTAATGAAAATGTGCATTTCTGTAATAGAATAATGTTAAACAGTCCTTCCTATGTTTTGAACCAAGTTTATCAAGACAACAGTATCTGGCAATGCCAAATTGTTTAGTGAATGAAAAAATTAGCATCTAAGTGCTGGTTAACTGGGGTCACTACTTAAAGTCCTGACCTCATTGACAGCGTTACCCATTTAGTGGCTGAACTGAGTACCATCAATAGCTTAATGTTCAAGGTATGAACTGAAGGCAAGTACTTGCTATCAGATGCTGTAAAAGAACTATTTTCCCTATAAGAAGTTTCCAACCCTGCCACTTCCTCTAACCTTTAATCTGAAATATTGTAGGGGGTAAATCTGGGGAAAATTTTTTTTTGCCTTGGAAGTTATATATTCCTTTTTGAAAAAGAGTTTTGTGGTCTATCAGTTTCCATCTGCTAAATCTCTTCTAGATTTCCCAACTGATCATTTGTCTAGGACCCCCCAGTGGGCTTCCTAGAACTGATATAGATTTATTTTTATATTTCCTCTGTCATTTCGATGGAATTTGAAGAGGCAAGAGAAAAAAAGTCATTTGTTCAGTCAGCCATCTTGATTCAGAGTTGATAACCTTTCATCAGGGCAGTCACAGAGGGACAGAACTCATGCCCCAGATCCTTTAAAAAGTAATTTTGAGAGACATTTAGCACGTTCAGAAGACTAGCAACCTGACCTACATTCTTTCAGCATATTGATTTGCAAAATCCAAGTCTTTCTTCCCTTTCATATTTCCTATGCTTTAGTACCTTTTAAAAAGTAGAAAATAGAGAAAGGTAACTGTAAATTATATCAACTTTTATTTTAAACTCCTCTAGTGCAATAAACAAGGAGACTTTTTTTTCCTTAATGCAACAACAAGAAAATATCAATTTTGTGATTCCTGTTTGTTTTATAGTTTCTACTTTGGCAGATGAAATGATGAAACACTTATTATAAAACATATTATTCATTTTTGCTATAGTAATCAGTACAGATGCTGGTGGCTGTGTATTTGCATGTGTTTGTACACATATGTGTATTTAGAGCCCATGCAAGACTCCATTTGAAATTGTGTCTTAAGTATTTTCTCATTAAAATCCAATATGAGGATGAATATCATTAAGGTGATTTAAAATTTTTACAAGAGCCACAATAGGAAAAAACCCTAAAAGAATTGGGAGGAAGGATGTAAAGAGAAGCTGTCACAAAGTATCCAGGTTTATCATTCATAAAGGTCTAGGTCTGTGTGACCATTTTTAAGCATATTTTCTTTACACTATTTTGCATTACCCAGAATCATTTTTTACTCAGCATTTGCACAGAAATCCTATTATATTTTGTCTGAAGTATCCTTCTTCAATGGCCAGTACATGTTTGTAACTTTGCCTTTTATTTCACAGTTAACAAATAATTTTGTATTTTCCTCAAAATTTTTCTCTAATTTCTTCCCTTTTTCCATAGATATTTGTTGGGAATATCTTTCTCTTCTACATTTGCCTTTAAAGTTCATTTCATAGAATAAAGTTGTATATGATCTGGTAAGAAGAAGAAATAATGGTAGCATCCCCCAGCTTTTTTTATAATGCTTTGAAACTTATATTGTGCTTCCACATTTTTAATTGCATTGAATTTGAGAGATGTTTTACAAGCCTATATTCTAAGGACATAGAAAGTGAAACTAAAGAAAAGGATCTTTAAATTCTCAGTTTTTTTTTAAACATAGATGGAGGAGGAAGGTCATATAATTTCCAAATTTACATAAAATTTGAAAACTCATTCGATACAAGCTTTTAAGCGCATAAATCAAAATCCCTTGGACCCATGTCTATGTCAGTGCTTGGTAATTTACCAACTATATGACTTCTACCAGGTAACTAGTCTACTATGAAATATGATTCTATGACAAAGATAGTTGTAAATGATTACTCTGAATAAAATATGAGTGCTGAAAGTTGGTAAAAGAACATACATGATAACCTCTCAGTATCTGTACTGCAAACAATAATGCCTAAAATGAGAGAGAGAAAGAAAGAGAGAGAGAGAAGGAAAGTGCCTGCCATAGAAATCAGCTTGAGGTGGATTGAGAGGCAGCAGGAGGGAAAAGGAGAGCATTGGTTGTGGAAAATGGACACTGATGGAGGGATGGGTGTTGGAACATTTTATGACTAAAACCTGATCATGAATAGATTTGTAACTGTATATCTCATGGTGATTCAATTAAAACACACAAAAATCACTAGTCTAATTTGACCTGCTTTCTGTTCCAAGTACCCTCAACACTTGAAATGATATACAAAGATGGGGCAATCTATTGCAAGGAAATGAGATACAAGAACAAAGTTATCTATTAATGGTATATATCTATAAAATATTAGATGTGATGTAATATGTTGTTTCATGAGAAGGCACTATTTATATAGAATAAAACTCTCAGAGAATATGCACGTGGAATTAGATTTCAATGCTATTTTATTAGATTATGTGGTTGCTGCATCTCTTTATTGTTCAGACTTATGGAGGGAAATTAAAAATAGGTGACTTATATAAAATGATTTTTGAGTTCCATATCTAAACACTGGCCTACCTATTTGCTGGTTATTGTCACATCTTCCATTGTTTGTTGTCTCATGGTTCTGGAGACTGACTGAATATGAGGCTCTCATTTTGGGTCCTTTCATATGTTTTCAGTTAGAGAGTAGCAGAGACCGGAGTAATCTTCAAACTTCCTCACTCAAAACCAGCACTGCTGAGGTGGTTGAGAGATGATTTAAGGCTAATTTGTTATTGATTCCTCTAAGTAACTCTCCAAATAGAGACATTCATTTTTCTTAAGATTAAAGTCTCATGGTAGCTCGATTTCTAACTTAGAGACTGACTTTCCCTAGTGAAAAGGTTTTAAAAAGCTTATAGGGAACCTATGAAGTTTCTTATGATTTCTTAGATTTGGAGTCCAAGAACATTTCTTCTGTGTTCCAATGTAAAGATTGTCATAAATGTCACCTCAGATTCAAGGACCGGGAAAGAATAGATTGAAGCAGAATCTCGAGATTCTGCTTCTCAAGAACGGCAGTATTTCCAGAGAGGGGAGGATTTGATGGTAATTTTCTTGAAAACTGTACAGAGCTTGTATTCCATCTTACTGTTCTGGATAACCAATGTCTCTGAGTGTATATAATATCATAATGCCTATGTTCAATGTGTTATTCACCCTGATATCAAGCTTAAAACTACTCATAGTGGATGTGTGTTATACACAAAAAGAGATAATTTCATAGTTAAAGTCACTTTCCCATTCATAACCTATCTAGTCTCCCGAACTTTTGTTTTTTTTTAAGTATTTTATTATACCACAGTGAGATATACAAATAAAAAGATATACAATTAAAAAGTTCATGTTTGGGTTTTGGTCATACAGTGTTTCAGCACCCGTCCCTCCACCAGTGCCCATCTCCCACCAACAACATCCCTGGTTCCCTCCCCCTTCCCCAGCCCTGCTCCATGGCAGGTTCTTTATTTCTTTGCATTTCTCTCTCTTTCTCTTTTCCTTCCCTTCTAGACTATGGATTACAGAACATACATTAAAAGGTTGTCATGTGAATCCTTTTGCCTCTATTTCTTTTTTTTTCCTTTTGTCTCTATTTCATGCTCAGTTCTAGGTTGGCATTAGTACCCTCGACTATTATTAGCACCCTGTTCCATTTTCTGTCTTTCCTAAACTCTGACTCCCACACGTTTGTGATAATTTCCACCTTTGACAAGACCTCCCGATATATGCTTCACTTGACCTCGAACTTTTGTTAGATTGAATTTATTGTTGCTGAAAATGGTCTAGATTTTAGTACTAAATTCATATACAAACAAAAAATATGTGACATAGTCATAGTTGCCCCTCTCTAACTAGTAACCTTGACAAATTATGCACATGATAATAAGAAAATCAAGATAAAGAATTTGCTGAATCAATGTCACCAGATCTAAGACATTATCTAATTGATGTTTGTGTATCACTATGAGTGCAGATAACACATAACATGCATGCATATGTATATGTACACATACATATAAGTATAATATATACATACATATAATACACACATGCATGCATATCCTATGTTATCTATACACATAGTGGTACATATATTGATGTACATATGTGTACATATATATAGATGTATGTACATGTGCGTATATTCATTTATATATTTTTATATGTTCATTTCTAGATGTCCAGGGGTAATATGTATAAAAGGTTATTGGCATCCTCTTTATACAGAAAAGTAAATCCTAGAATTCTGAGACTATAGATCTCCCTTAAGTCTATATTAATTTTTCACTTGACTTTAGACTGATAGACAATTGTCTCACAGGCTTTCCTCTTGAGGCTTAACTAGAACTATTTTAAATTATTGTCTAATTGTTGTAATATAGTATTTATATGTCTAAATCTTTATAACAAAACAAGTAAGATGAACTTTTATTTTAAATACTTACAGTAATGACTCTAATGCATTCAGGCTGCTTCTGTATTATGTGTTGGTGAAAATGCAGTGACAGCCATAAAGCTGCCAGGCATATTCTGCCAAGAAAATGTACATACGGAAAATAGAGGAAACAACTATTAGAAAAGCCATAAGAACTTCCCATATTTCCTTAATATGGTATTAAAGTGATTTTAATTGTGCACACACACCCACAGACCTCTAAGGGTTAACTGCACACAATGTAATGAATTCAATAATGATGAGTTAAAAAAGGTCTAATTAGCAAGTAACCACTTTATTATGAAAGAAAATGGTAATGAATTTAATAGCTCAAAATCATTAACAATATTTAGTTTGCTGGTACTTGTTCTCTATTATCCTCATTAATATGAACATTTAATATGTTTTAAAATGGATTTGTAATACTTTCTGTGCCATGAGGTTACACTGACAGAAAGAGTGTAATTATTCTGCTAATTGTTATCACTGTATGTTTGTGCTCCGAATAGAAGTATACTTAGGTGTTAATACTAAAAAAAAAAGTAATTAAGAAAAGAAAGATTTAAAAGCTAATTAAACAAAAACTTAAAAATAAATCTAAGTCCAGCATAAGAAAAGATTTTCCAAAGCATTGCATTCTGAATACTTTTTCCTACTCATGAATTCTTTTTTTCCGATTGTATGTTTCTTTAAAATGAATAAGTTGACTTGAGAAAAATGGTGAAAAAAGAAAATATACAAACTTGAAATTCACAGTCTACAAAGTGAAGTTAGTGCTTTTCAATGTATTCTACTGCAATGAAATAAACACGTTTCTCTCAAACTGGAGACTGATAAACAGCCACTCACACATGGGCCTGTTGCTAACTTTGTTCTTTATCTGAACTTGCTCTAAAAACCTTTCAGATCTTCACACACACACACTCTGGTTCATTCCACAGCTAGTCTTGTTTCTTCAGAGATTCAGTATAACTTTTCTTTCATAAGCATTTTGCAGGTAAAAATAATTATAGGCATAAATTCTTATGGATGGAATATATCACAACATAAAGTTGACAGAAGTTTCTTGAACATATTCTGACATGATCAGAGACAAAAGAGAACGATGGACCCAAAAGCGAAAACAGTTTTTTTTTTCCAACAAGAAATCTGAAATCCTTTAGAGAAAGAACAGACCAATATGCAGCTCCAGGTTGGTGGTGAAGGCCTGCTTGAAAATACAAATCTTGGAAACACTAGTGATAATTTTAGCCTAATATATACCCTACCCTGAAACCCCCTTTCCGTTATACAATACTCTATCAAATTTGCAAGATGAAACTATATATGAGGCCTCATTTTTCTGGAAATGCATATTTTCTTATTATTCATTAACCTGATCACTTTGTCCTTTCTAGGCTACTTTGTTGTTTTAGCATGCTTCCTTGGACTTAGGAGTATGGATTTTTGTTGTTTTTATTTGTTTTTTTTTATGGGGGGGCACACCCAGTGAGGCTCAGGGATTACCCCTGACAGTGCACCAAGGACTGTATTCGATACCGAAGATCAATCCTGGGTAGGTCGCTTGCAAAGCAAAGGTGGAAACAAGTAAGTGAAAACAGTTTCCAACCCACTGGTATATTCTCTTCAACCACTAGCTTCGCCTTTTATACCCAGCTCTTGCCCTGCTTCATGGTCACTCTCTGACTATTGAAACCATTGTAGCCTGCTAAGATTCATGTCTACATGTGCTTTGTTTTCATCTTGACAACTAGCCTCTATATCCAATTTAATATAGATTTATGTTCATCTCCTTATCTGTCTTGGAAACATCAAAGCAATAGGATATCCACAAAGTATGTCATTATTTTACTGAAAATAAAGGTCAAAACCTTAGAAGATATAGAAGGTAGGCATTTAATGTGGTTGGGACTATAAAGATAAGCAATATAAAAGAATAACCTCACACAATTCATTTCATTCCACATAAAAGCAACTAAGGCAACTGAGGAAAGAACTCTTGATATAGTGACTTCTCTGACCTCAAACCTACACAATATTTAAGAATTCTCTCTTAGGATCACTTGTGTCAAAGCATTATTCACTTTTTCTCCTTTGTTTCTCCAAATATTTATGACTTTTTGGACTTATTTTTGCTACATTTGAATGTAGTGATCACTATTACATCCAATTTAGGGATACAACTCACAAACTAGTCAAAATAGCCCCAAAGAAAAACATCTTCTAATTATTTTTAAAATGGGATGAACTACTACCAATCTGTTTAAAAGCTTCTGACCTCGTGGCATACACTCAATTAATTCTCAATAATTAGCAATAGACTGGGATGAGAGTTAACTATGGTTTCATTTATATAGTTTGAAATTTTAATAATGCTTTAACCCAGGTTGCAAATTTCTTCTAAAGTGTGTTAACATAAAAAATAAAGAGCTGTTTTAAAATACTAAGTAAATTCCAGTAACCATTATCCAATTCTTTCAATCCTATTTTATTGTCCTTGACTAACCCCTTCAGAATTAATACCTTGATTTGGTAACACCCTGCTTTGGTTGCCCATTTTTCCATCTTCTTTTCAGTATCCCTCAGATATTTCCCAATCAAATATTGCTATTGAAGTTCTTCACGAAACAAGCAGACAAATAATTTTGGAAATTTGAAAGACCCTTTTTGCATTCTGCTTACAAAGTAGCAAGAAAGAATATTGATTCCCAAATGAGTTTAATCACTATATATTAATACATATGTAATAGCGTTCTATTGAACCTGAAGGCAATGAACACAATATCAGAACATAAGTATTCCAATAAATGCTAATGCATTCATTCTTCCTCTTAATAGAACTGCTAAACTTGGAGAATATTTTATCTAGAGCATACTTAAAGAATGAATATGTGTTTCTGTTTTCAAGGCATAGAATGAGTAATATTTAGTCATGGACAAAATAAACTGTCATCTACTGTAATGTTACCTTGCAAGTGGACTCTGCTCTGTAGTGCAGATGACTGCCCAGATAATGAATGTATATTTATATATATATATATATATATATATATATATAAGCATCACAAATAGTTTAGTAGTAGATATAGGGTTTACTTTCTATAAACTATGGGTAATTTTTTTCAGACTGGGGTCAGAGAAATAGTGCTGTTGATAGGACATTGGTTTTGCTTGCAGATGACCCAGGTTTGGTCCCTTGCATCCCATGAGGTATCTCTGATTCACCACCAGGAATGAATATTTGAAAGAAGAGCCAGGAGTGAGTTTTGAACATTTATGGGTGTGGGCCAAAAGCTCAAAATATTTTTTTCAGACTATTTTTAACTCTGTTAATAGTTTTCAGTCATCTAAGTGAAGAATAAAAAAAGAAATTTTACCTAGCACATACATCACTTTTGATTAGTATAAACATAATAGTTTATTTGACTAAAGTGAACAAATAATAAAACTTTAAATCATAATATTTCAGTCTAGCTTGTGTATTTCCCTGACTATATTTCTATAAGCATTAGGAATTTTTATCTGCACACATTTTCTTACTATTATTAAGTTCTTATGTGATTATATATTGTATTATATGTAGATTAAGTGTTTAATTATTAGTAAAAGTAAAATTCTAACTTAAATTGCACATACTAATCTGTGATATGATATTTTAAATTATATGGATCATGGATAAAGTTCTATATCAGTAAATAGAACTGCATCTTATCATTTAAATGCTTTTGTGGTATTATAACAAAGACTGCAATGATCTGTTTGATTATTATTAGATATTAGATCTTTCTTTTTGCTTTCACCTTGAGTTAGTTATATTTGTCTTTTGAAAATTTCCTTATTTCTTCCTCAATATAAAATTTGTCAAGAAAATTATACCAAAATGTATACTCAAATGAAAGTATTAAAATATTGTCAAATGTAGCTCCTGAAATATTAAGTCAATATATACTGACACTATACATATATGAATGAAAGTTAGAATATGACAGTCTTCATTAAGGATAAAATGTATTTTCTTTTTTTCTCACAATGGTAAAAATAAAAATGTAACTCATCACTGTACTTATTATCATTGTAAATTTGGCTTATACTGTTGCTGGCATAAAAGTTCTTTATTATCTCATTCCTTCTTACTCTCTTTATAATACCAGTCCCTCTTATTCTGTTTGTTTTATGACTACATTTTTTAATTTTTTTAATTATTGCAGTTTATTTGGGGGTTCACACCCAGCAAGTCTCAGGAGCTACTCCTGGCTTAGCACTCAGGAATTACTTCTGGCAATATGGGATGCTGGGAGTTGAACCTGGGTCAGCCACATGCAAGTTAAATGCCCTCCCCACGTATTATATCTCTAGCTCTGATTACCTACATTTTTTAAATTATTTTTTTCTGTGACATGTTCCTAAATATGGGTTGAAATTGTTTAATTTATTGCAAATATTTTGTTTCTAATATGAGATTTTTTTTTATTCACAGGAAAGTTCTTCCACATTCTTTCCTATTCAAACACATGCTTATATTTATTTGCTATTCTATCACTATCACTATCACTATCATTATCTTCCCGTTAATCATCTATTTGCTAGAGCGGGCACCAGTAATATCTCCATATGTCCTGTCTTATACTAGTAGAACCCAAAGGCATCCGCTTGCTCCAGGAACATAGAGAGCCTCAAACCATTTTATTAGGTCACGGGAATTACCTAATATAAATGTTACTGGTATTTGGCATATCAAATACCACACGTGCAGCTTGTCAGGCATGTTGTGCGGGTGGCATACTGTTGTAGGCACCTCTAAATAAAGCATTTATAGATGAACTGAGCGGCCACTAGTGGCCGCGTGACCAGGTTGTGATAGTCAGGTCTGCTGGGTGGAGTTGTGATGAGAGGGAAGTCCGGATGTGAAAAATGGCGGGCCCCATGGAGTAGTGGAGGGTGGTCTGGCTTGTTGTGAGGCTCTGCTGAGGTGGCAGGCCAGGGCTAAACCCGCCATGCCTCCCAGGTGCCTCACAAGCAGCTGGGCACAGGGAGAGCAAGGACCAGCTCTGCCCCATGTCTGAGAGTCTCTGGTTCAGCATACCTGGACTGGATTGAAAAGAAACTTCTGCAGGGTGGGTGTGGATGATCCGGGCTATAATAGTCTGGTCTGCTGGGTGGAGGTGTGATGAGAGGGAAGTCCGGATGTGGAAAATGGCAGGCCCCATGGAGTAGTGGAGGGTGGTCTGGCTTGTTGTGAGGCTCTGCTGAGGTGGCAGGCCAGGGCTAAACCCGCCATGCCTCCCGGGCACCTCAGGAGAAGCTGGGCACAGGAGAGCAAGGACCAGCTCTGCCCCATGTCTGAGAGTCTCTGGATCAGCATACCTGGGCCGGATTGAAAAGAAACTGCTGCAGGGTGGGTGTGGATGATTCAGGCTGTATGATTTGCTATTCTAGTAAACATTAAGTGCTTTGCAATTAACAGAAAATTATTCCACACATATCTATTTTTATCACTTGATCACTTGAATCCCGTTATTCATCGATTTGCTGGAGCAGGCACCAGTAACATTTCCATTGGACCCTATCACGTGCCAATGTAGCCCAATGGCATCTGGTTGATTAAGGAATATGAAGAGCCTCAAACCATTCCTTCAGGGTCTTTACAAGGAAGTCTGACCATCTTGTAGGTGGGCGGCCACGTGATCTTTCGACATCCCGTCAGATCTAGTCTGTAACGGTTCTAGTCCAGTGGTCATTTCCAAATCACATTACATGTCCAGCTCATCTGATTTTTTGATGCCTTGGCAAACGAGACAGCGTCCCTGACTCTGGAACAGAGATGGAGGTCAGAAGTCTGTATTCCTTCTCTCAGTTGAGTGAGACGTGATATTCCAAGCATAGCTCTTTTGATTCCTCTCTGGGAGACCCGAATAGCATTCTCATCCTGCTTTCATAGGGCACAGGTCTCTGAGGCGTATGTTAATGCAGGGAGAACAGTGGAGTTGAAGAGCTGTGCCCAGAGCCGGAGGTTCTTTGTCCTTTTAGCTATAACACAGCTCACGAAGTATCTTGGGTTTGAACGCCCTGTTTGGCGAGGACTTTGATGACCACTTCAGTCTCCACAGAATCAAAGGCTTTCTTTAAATCAATGAATGTCAGACAGAGTGGCATCCTGAACTCCTTACACACTTCAATTAACTTGTTTACCGTGTGGTTATGGTCGATGTGCTGAATTCTTTTTGGAAGTCAGTTTGCTTGTATGGTTGCCCTTCATCTAATGTTCTGCCAATGTTCTGGTGGTCATCTTTCTTTACCATCTTTACCGCCGCCATGGTCACTGGGCTCATCAAGGATTGCCAGTTGGACGATCGGGGGCCTCCAGCTATATGGAATGGCTGAAGGGTGTGTCCTGCTTGTCATGGTGGAGAGCGACATCACACTCAGCGATGCTCAGGGGTTACTCCTGGCCTTGCACTCAGAATTACTCCTGGCAGTGCTTAGCCCAGCAAGCTACTAAGAGTATACCGCCCTCACAGCAGATCCTGGCAAGCTGTCTGATGCATATTCAATATGCCATAACCAGTAATAAATAACATTTATCTTCCTGACCCTGAAAGAGCCCTTAATACTGCAGCACAAAGAAGGACGAACAAGGAGGGCCTGATAAAATTTCAGGGCCATACTAAGCTGACAAAACGAAGGACTAAAATGACAGTCTGTACTTTCAGTGCACGTACACTGGCGAAGAAAGCATATATCGAGGACATGATGGTACAAGCGCAAAAGATCAAGTATGACGTAATTGGACTGACTGAGACAAAAGGCGCAATCGCATCAAGCCATTTTTGACACCATAGAAGAACAGTTCCTCAGAACATGCAATGAAAGAGGCGTCACTGGCGTTGGTGTCCTTGTCAACATGAACATGGCCGCGAACATTGTTTCATTTGAATGCCTAACAAACCGGATAGGACAATTACACTTGAAGAGATGTGGCCCACTGCCAGCAGTTTCTATCTTCGTTGTCCACGTACCAACATCCACATACAAGGAAGAAGAAGCTGAGAAATTCTACATGGAACTGGAGGAGTTCTATAAAAAAAGATCACATCTTCTACAAGATCATAGTCAGTGATTTTAATGCCAAGATAGGACCGAGAAGATCGGCCAAACAACTCCACATTGGGACCCATGGCCTAGAATGGAATGAACAGGGTGAGAGACTATCTGAGTTCATCATGTCCACAAAGACCACTCATGGGAACTCACAGTTCCAGAAGGCTGAATCAAAACATTGAACATGGCAATCCCCTGGTGGACAGTTCCACAAGGAAATTGACCACATCATCTTTAATCGAAGGTTTTGCCTTACTGATGTCGTGGTTATCCCAAAATTCCAAACAGGATCAGACCACCCTCTCCTTCGTGCAAATTCTACTTCACGCAATGGGGAGAAAAGGCTGCAAAGTTTAAGAAGAGAACTCCCAGAACGACCACCAACTGGGAACTCTTTGGCACTCTGCGGCAACATGGGAAGATACCATCATTGATGACATTGATGAAGAATACAACCGACTGGTTCAGCATCTCCATGATTGTGTGAAGAATGCAGAGAAAAAAAACACATAAGGACACCTGTCTTCAAAAACTCTCGAGCTCATTCGCCAACATGGCAAGGTGGGGAGCCTCAGGCGAACAAATGCTAACATCCAAGCTTACAAAGCAGTGCAGAGAAGTGATAAAGGAATACCTCAAAGAGAGGAGCAGATTCCCTGATATGTTACTTTAATTTACTTAAAGTATACATAAAGCATGCTTTAATATGTTGAATAAAATGGTTTTATTTCCCCATATACTCTATTATGTCAGCATATTATTTTCCTTAATTTTAATTATTCCTATAAAAATGATGTACTGATTTTGTCTTCATTCAATGTGCCATGAGACCTTATGATCACGATCATGATCTTCCCGTTGATCATCTATTTGCTAGAGCGGGCACCAGTAATATCTCCGTATATCCTGTCTCATGCCAGTAGAGCCAGGGGCATCGGCTTGCTACAGGAACATAAAGAACCTCAAACCATTATATTAGGTCATGGGAATGACCTAATATAATTGTTACTGGAATTGGCATATCAAATACAACACGAGAAGCTTGCCAGGCTTGCCGAGCGGGAGGTAAACTCTTTTATAAACCTCCAAATAAAGCATTTATTGATGAACCGCGTGGCGCATAAGTGGCCCCGCGAGCCGGGCTGTGATGGGCTGGTCTTCTGGGTGGAATTCTGACGAGAGGGAAGTCCAAATGTAGAAAATGACTGCGCCCGTGAGTGAGGGGGGTGGTCTGGCTAGTTGTGAGGCTCTGCCGAGGTGGTGGGCCAGGGCTAGAACCCGCCATGCCTCCCGACTGCCTCATGAACGGCTGTGCACAGGGAGAGCAAGGAACAGCTCTGCCCCATTTCTGAGAGACTCTGGACCAGCATACCTGGGCCAGATTGGGGAAAAAAGCTGCTGCAGGGTGGGTGTCGATGATCGGGGCTGTGATGGGCTAGTCTGCTGGGTGGAGTTCTGACGAGAGGGAAGTCCAAATGTGGAAAATGGCAGCGCCCGTGGAGTGAGGGTGGTGGTCTGGCTTGTTGTGAGGCTCTGCCGAGGTGGTGGGCCAGGGCTAGAACCCGCCATGCCTCCCGACTGCCTCATGAACGGCTGTGCACAGGGAGAGCAAGGAACAGCTCTGCCCCATGTCTGAGAGACTCTGGACGAGACCTAACCCATTATAAATTATTCTTTCTATCTTCTGAAGCAATTTGTAAGGTTTATAAGGTGATCAATAAATATTAGCTAAATAATATCACTGTATTACTGTCTTCCCGTTCATCATCGATTTGCTACAGCGGGCACCAGTAATATCTCAATATGACCTGTCTCATGCAAGTAGAGCCCAAGGGCACCTGCTTGCTCCAGGAACCTAAAGAGCCTCAAACCATTTCATTAGGTCGTGGGAATGAGATCTATAATTGTTACTGGTATTTGGCATATCAAATACGACACGGGTAGCTTGGCAGGCTCTGTCATGCGGGTAGCATACTCTTGTAGTCATCTCAAAATCCAGCATTTATTGATGAACCGCGCGGCCACATAGGGCCGCACGAGCCAGGCTGTGATAGGCTGGTCTGCAGGGTGGAGTTCTGACGAGAGGGAAGTTGGATGTGGAAAATGGAGGCCCTCATGAAGTCGGGGGGTCTTCTGGCTTGTTGTGAGGCTCTGGGCCGGATTAAAAAAAAGACTGCTGCAGGGTGCATCTCAATGAGCCGGGCTGTGATAAGCTGGTCTGCTGGGTGGAGTTCTAAATAATATAGCACTAAATAATATAGTATAGTGCTAAATAATATATTGATATATAAAGATCTCTTTACAATATATAAATAAAATAGTGCTAAATAATATAGCTAAATAATATAAAATTAATAAATAAAGGTCATGGTCAAAGTGTTTTATAGCTCAATACAAGGTTTGACTTTAATCAATCTGTGCTCTGAACACAATCTTATATGAAATGTGGCAGGGTAATGATGGGTGGAACTGGGAGTTTAGAGTAATCTGATGACCACCATCACTTGAATCACTTGAATCCCGTTATTCATCGATTTGCTTGAGCGGGCGCCAGTAACATTTCCATTGGACCCTATTATGTGCCAATGTAGCCCAATGGCATCTGGTTGATTCAGGAATACTAAAAGCCTCAAAATGTTCCTTCAGTGTCTTTATAAGGAAGTCTGACCATCTTGTAGGTGGGCTGCCACGTGATCTTTTGACATCCCGTGGGATCCAGTCGGTAATGGCTCTAGTCATGCCGTTGTCTCCAAATAGCATTACATGTCCAGCCCATCTGATTTTCTATGCCTTGGCAAACGAGACAGTGTCCCTGATTTTCTGGAGTAGTGACGAAGGTCAGAACTCCGGATTCCTTCTCTCACTTGAGTGAGGCGTGATATTCCAAGCATAGCTCTTTTGATTCCTCTCTGGGAGACCCGAATAGCATTCTCATCCTGCTTTCGTAGGGCCCAGGTCTCTGAGGCGTATGTTAATGCAGAGAGAACGGTGGAGTCAAAGAGATGTGCCTCGAGCCAGAGGTTCTTTGTCCTTTTAGCTATTTCTTTGATGCCTTTGAAGGCATTCCATGCTGCTCTCTTCCTCCTGCGAAGCTCATGTTTTAGGTCGTTCATCATGTTGATTTCTCGACCTAGGTACACATAACTGCTGCATTCAGAGATGTTTGTTCCATTGAGAGTGAATGGGGCCTCTGGAACTAGTTCATTCTTCATAAACATAGTTTTCTTTAGATTCAGCTGTAGACCTATCTTTCCACATTCTCGGTCAAAGTCAGCCAGCATTTGAGCCGCTTTGCTAATGCTTGGTGTTATTAGAACGATGTCATCAGCGAAGCGGAGGTGGTGTAGTTGCCTACCATCTAACTTAACTCCCATTCATTCCCATTCTAATTGTTGCATGATGTTCTCGAGGGTGGCACTGAAGTGTTTTGGTGAAGTGGTATCACCCTGTCGAACCCCTTTTTTCACATTAATGATCACTTCTTTGTAGAATGGTGAGATCCTGGTGGTGAATCCGTAATACAGCTCACGAAGGATCTTGATGTATTGGGTTTGAACACCCCTGTTTGGCTAGGGCTCGATGACT
The DNA here is from genome assembly GCA_021461705.1 of Cryptotis parvus. Classification (NCBI taxonomy): domain Eukaryota; kingdom Metazoa; phylum Chordata; class Mammalia; order Eulipotyphla; family Soricidae; genus Cryptotis; species Cryptotis parvus. Next base: position 21,707 of record JAJIBD010025566.1, on the reverse strand, counting down.
GCTTCAGTCTCCACAGAATCAAAGGCTTTCTGTAAATCAATGAACGTGAGACAAAGCGGCATCTTGTTCTCCCTACAAACCTCAATGAGCTTTGTTACTGTGTGGATATGGTCGATTGTGCTGAATCCTTTCCGGAAGCCTGCTAGCTCGCATGGTTGTCCTTCATCTAGTGTTCTGCTAATCCTGTTCAGGATGACTCGTGTAAACAGCTTGTAGATGACGGACAACAGGCAGATGGGGCAATAGTTGCCGATGTCGTGAATGTCTCCCTTCTTGAACAGTAGAACTGTCCTGCTGGTTTTCCATTGGGAGGGCACCTTGCATTCAGACAGGTAGCGTGTGAAGAGCCCAGCTAGTGTATTGATGAGTACCGAGGCAGATTCTTCAAGTGTTCGGGTCTGACTTTGTCTGGGCCTGGTGCTGTTCCTTTCTTTACCGACGAGATGGCATGTTGTATTTCAGAAGGGAGAACATTGGGAATGACATATCCATCCTGTGGAATTTGCTGTGTGGGCAGGTGGATGTGGCTATCAAAGAGATTTGAGGTACACCCGGCAGAGCAGAAACCAGCTTTCCCGTTGCGCTGCCACGTGATTTACCGATTTACCTCCAAATTACCATAAATATTCTACCCACCCCTCTGAGAGAGCCCCACAAAGTAATGAGAATATAGCGTCTGCATGGCAGAGCCTGGCAAGCTGTCCGATGCGTGTTCGATATGCCAAATCCAGTAACAGAAATGTTTATTTTCCTGACCCCAAAAGAGCCCTTAATATGGCAGCAGTAAGAAAGGCAAACAAGCAGTGCCTGATAAAATTTCTTGGCCATCCTAGGCTGCCAAAATGAAGAAGGACTAAAATGATTGTCTGTACTTTCAATGCACGTACGCTGGCATCGAAAGCATATATTGAGGATCTGATGCTGCATGCACAAAAGATCAAGTACGACATCATTGGTCTGACTGAGATGAGGAGGCGCCAGTTGCATTATGCTGTATTTGACACCGGAGAAGAATTGTTCCTTGGAACATGTGACGAAAGAGGCGTCGGTGGCATTGGTGTCCTTGTCAACATGAACATAGCCTTAAACATTGATTCATTTGAATGCCTAACAAACCAAATAGGATGATTACAGTTGAAGAGATGTGGCCCACTGCCAGCAATTTCTATCTTTATTGTCTACGCACCAACATCCACATACAAAGATGAAATTGAGAAATTCTACATGGAATTGGAGGAGTTCTATAAAAAAGATCACACCTTCTACAAGATCATATTTGGTGATTTTAATGCCAAGATAGGACCAAGAAGATCGGCCAAGGAACTCCACATCGGGACCCATGGCTTAGAATGGGACGAACAGGGTGAGAGACTATCTGAGTTCATCATGTCCACCAAGACCATTCATGGGAACTCACAGTTCCAGAAAGCTGAAGCGAAACGTTGGACATGGGAATCTCCTAGCGGACAGTTCCCCAATGAAATTGACCACATCATCTTCAATCGACGGTTTTGTCTGACCGATGTTGCTGTCGTCCCCATGACCACCATACTGTGCAAGTAATGATTGAGCAAGACTTTGATTAAGGACGCTTCAATGGACACACTCTAAAAAAGGGAAGTCAGGGGTTAGAGCACTGGTCTCGTAAAACAGCTGTCGTGAGTTTGAAAGATTGGGAAGCCAGGAGGCACAATTAAAAATGATCTGCTAACAGTAAAAAGGTCAGAGGAAAGTGTTAGGTTTCTAACTACAATGAACTAAGAAGAAGACAATATTATTGACAAAGTTTGAAGATCACATAAACAAGCACCAGAAAGTCTGCTCAAAGGACGAGCTAAGAGCTACATGTGTCCAAGAGCACTGTTGGGAGCACCGGATCTGAAATAACCCTGAGACACTTACAGATGTGGCCACAGAGCAAACAAAAATTAGGAAAACAACCAAAATTTATGGTTGAGGTTGATACAATTGTTGCTAGTCTACTAGGTCTATAATATCATCATTTTTAGTTTGACTTTGAATCTTTGATCATTCATAAGAATGGAATTCTAGTGACAAATCTAAATACATACAGATGGATAAGCTGTGTTATCCATATATTCAGAGGTATGTAACCTGTTCTATTCATAATCCCATGAATCCAGAATGCTCATTTAATTCAATTAGAGCAAATGGAATTTAGACTTGGAACCTATTGTTAGTCTGTCAGTTACCTCTGACTGAAGCTGGAATTGAGGTAGCATATATACTTAAATTGTGGTACTGCCCCTGCTAAGAAAAAACAGTCAATTTATATCTTAAGAAAAAAAATAAGATATGCAAAAAAAAACAGACATAAAACACTGAGGGAAAATGTCTTCTGTGTTATTGAAAATGATTTTTCATTTAAAACATCCAATAAACCCGGTGGGTGGCCTTTGATTTCCTAGTTAGAAAGGATCTAATAATACTGTGTACTTCCAAGAAATTTCTATTCTCTCCTCTTGATTAGTTTCCTAAAACATATATTAAAGAAAAAAACATAAACATATAAAAACATAAATTTCAAAGTTAGTATATCATCACTTGTCATTTATCACTTGTCTTCCCATTGTTCATTGACTTGCTCAAGTGGGCACCAAAAATATCTCCATATGTCCTGTTGTAAGCAAGTGTAGCCCAAGGGCATCTGTTCCGTCCAGGAACACAAGATCGTCCAAACCATTCCTTCAGGTCATGTGAATGAGGTGCATAATTGTTGCTGGTTTTGGCATATCAAATACAACACAGGTAGCTTGCCAGGCTCTGCCGTGTATTTTAGTTTTTATTTCTTAAGACATAAGACATCTGATTTTTAACGCTTTGGTAAACGAGACAGTGTCCCTGACTCTCAGTGATCGATGGAGGTCGAACTCTGGATTCCTTTTCTCACTTGAGTGAGAAGTAATTTTCCAAGCATATCTCTTTTGATTCCTCTTTGGGAGACCTGAGTAGCGTTCTCATCCTGTTTTCATAGGGCCCAGGTCTCTGAGGCCCTAATGCAGGGAGAATAGTGGAGTCCAAAAGATATGCCCAGAGCCAGAGGTTCTTTGTCCTTTTAGCTATTTATTCTTGAAGGCATTCCATACAGCTCTCTTCCTACTGCACATCTCAAGTTTTAGGTCATTCATCATGTTGAGTTCTCGATCTAGGTACACATAACTGCTGCATTCAGATGTTTGTTCCATTGAGAGTGAATGGAGCATCTGGAACTAGTTCATTTTTCATGAACATAGGTTTGTTGAGATTCAGCTGTAGACTTATCTTTCCACATTCTCAGTCAAAGTCAGCTAGCATTTGTGTTGCTTGATGTATTTGGTTTGAATGTCCTGTTTGGCTAGGGCTTCAATGACTGCTTCGGTCTCCACAGATTCGAAGGCTTTCTTTAAATCAATGACCATGAGACAGAGCAGCATGTTGAACTCCCTACAAATCTCAATGAGCTTAGTTACCATGTGGATATGGTCAATTTTGCTGAATCCTTTTTTGGAAGCCAGCATGCTCACATGGTTGTCCTTCACTAATGTTCTACCAATCCTGTTCAAGATGACTGAGTGAACAGCTTGTAGATGATGGACAACAGGCAGATGGGTTGATATTTGCCCGTGTCATGAATGTCTCCCTTCTTGAACAGTAGAACTGTCCTGCTGGTTTTCTGTTGGGTGGGAAACTTGCATTCAGACAGGTAGTGTGTAAAGAGCCGAGCCAGTTTATTGATGAGTACTGATGGCAGATTTTTCAGGTCTTCCAATTTGACCTTGTCTGGGCCAGGTGCTGTTCACTTCTTTACCAATGAAATGGCATGTCGGATTTCAGAAGGGAGAATACTGGGAACAACATATCCACCTGCGGAATTTGTATGTGGGTACGTGGACCAAGATTTCTCATTCTTGTCTGACAGAAATGAGAAGGCATCACTCGCATTACACCATTTTGACACGGAGAACTGTTCCTCGGAACATAAGGAAAAAGAGGCATCAGTGGTGTCGGTGTCCTTATGAACACAAAGCTGGCATGAGCACTGATTCATTTGAGTGCTTAACATACTGGATCACATGATTATACCTAAAGAGTGTGGCTCACTGCCGGCAGTATCTATCTTCGTTGTCTATGCGCCAACATCTACATACAAGGAAGAAGAAATTGATAAATTCTACATGGATCTAGAGGAGTTCAATAACGAAGATCACACTTTCTATAAGATCATATCCAGTGATTATAATGCCAAAACAGGACTGAGAGGATCAGTCAAAGAACTCCACATTCTGGACCAATGGTCTAGAATGGAATGAACAGGGTTAGAGACTGAGTTCATCATGTAGACCAAGACAATTCATTGTAACTCACAGTTCCAGAAGACAGAATCTACAGTTCACAATTAAATTGACCACATCATATTCAAACGGCAGTTTTAACTGACCAATGTCGCTATATCCCAAAATTCCAAACAGGATTGGACAGCCATCTCCTTTGTGCAAAATTCTACTTCATGCAATGGGGAGAAAAGGCTGCAAAGTTTAAGAAGAGAACTCCCAGAATGACCACCAACTGGGAACTCTTTGGCAGCATTGTAGCAACATGGGACGATGCCATCATTGATAACACTGGTTATTTGTAAGCTTCCAGTAGTCTCTAGCCTTCAGATAATGATGCAGTTAATCAAAATAAAGTGAGAGGTATACAAGTAGATAATAAACTTGTAGGAATCTGGTGCTTTTGTAGTGGTGGTAGTGGTGGGGAAAGCTAAAAAATATATACATATATATTTTTTACTCAAAAAGATATGAGTAGAAGTCATGGATAATCTTCCCCATTGCCTTTTAGGAAGATGTGATGGTTCAGCACCCCCATGATTGTCAAAGAACACCAAGAAAGAGAGAAAGCCACAAAAAGGATGTCTGTCTTCAAAACCTCTGGAACTCATTCACCCATGTGGCAAGGCACGAGCCTCAGCAACCATATGCTAACATCCAAGCTCACAAAGCAGTGTATAAAAGCGATAAAGGAAGACCTCAAAGAGAAAAGAGCAGCAATACTGGCCGATGCAGCAGAATCTGGGATAAGCATTTGCAACTCTGCCTGTCTTCACCAACCATAAGGCCAAGATGACTGCCTTCTGTCTTTGATGGATCTATCACATCTTCCTAAAAGGCAGTGGGGAAGATTATCCATGTCTTCTACTCATATCTTTTTTGAGAAAAAATATATATGTATATATTTTTAGCTTTCCCCACCACTACCACCACTACAAAAGCACCAGATTCCTATATGTTTATTATCTACTTGTATACCTCTAACTTTATTTTGATTAACGGCATCATTATCTGAAGGCTAGTGACTACCGGAAGCTTACAGATAAACAACCAGATTCTCCTACTTTTATATTTTATTTTTTGGCTTTTTTGGGGTCACAGTCTGTGATGTTCTGATGTTGGCTCTGCACACAGGAATTTCTCCTGAAAGTGCTAAGGGACCATACGGAATGCAGGAGACCAAACCCGGGTTGGCTGCTTGCAAGGCAACAGGAATTGCTCCTGAAAGTGCTAAGGGACCATACGGAATGCAGGAGACCAAACCCGGGTTGGCTGCTTGCAAGGCAAACACCCTGCCAGCTGCACTATCACTCCAGCTCCAGATTCTCCAATTTTTATATATGCTGTTTTTAAAGACTAACATTCCAATAAAACTCTCCCCAAAAGGTGCATAGAACAAAGCAGAATGTGCTATATTCTCTGTGTGTAGAACTGATCAGATTGGAGAACAGGAAGGAGTAAGCACAGGACTTGGCAGGTCAGCCCCAAAGAGTGTATGTGGATTGAGAATATGAGCCATGTGGAGTACATCAGGGCCAAGATGGCTAAATCTGCTTTGGCCGACGTCTGACCCGAAATAAGGAAACTTCATAAGCCAGGGCCCAGCTCAGTTCCCAGACGCATGTGTAAGCAATACCATCCCCAACCTGCTCCCAACACACAGGGTCAGTGTTCCCCTAACAGAATGCAGATGATGGAGTTTCCATTTGCCCAGCCAGAAAACACCAGCTTGGGCTTCAGCTTCCTCTTTGGAAACAGTAACACATTTCATAATGAATCTTTTAAGAAACGAGTTGTAAATACAAACAAACGCCAAGTCCTGATCTGCTGCTGCTGGGAGCAAGTATGAATAAAACAAAAGAAGAAAAAGTAGAAATCTAATGATGCAAAAGGGGTACTCCAATCTTAACTTCTCATGTATAATTAAATACTTATTTATTTTGCTTCCTTTCACCTATTTTTTAGAGAAAAAAGTCTGATCCTTGGTTACATTTATTAAAACCAACTTCAAGTGTGAAAAAATTGATTTATCAGCATTTTCCCCCTTTGAGACACTTGGGTCATGTTTTAGAGGCACTTAAACCCCAAATCACAAACTAGCCATGTCTTATCCAGATATCTGCATCACTATTTCCATATGAATCTAGGTCAAGGCAAAGTAAAATGTTAAAAAACAACCTTACATAGCAAGAAGAAAGCTAAAGTAGCAGACCCCAAGACACAGCTCTCGACACAGCTTTCATGTTTAATCGGGGAAGTTAGAACTGACCCTATGAAGTCAACCCTTACTAGGCAGTATTTTTTTTGAAGCACATAGGTAGCTGAAGTGTTCAAATTTAAATCAAATTCCACTCCTCGAAATGCCATTAGTCTATCCCTTTCCTCTTTATAAACAATCACAAATGAAGCAGGAGAAAAAGTAGAAAGGAAGACACTACGGTAAAGCTTGTTAGCACATAAAAATCAATGAAGCGGCAAAGTCTATTTTAAACAATGAAAAATTCATACATCTAATTAATTGTGAACCTTAATTAATTAATGTTATAAAATACTTCGAAATTCTCAGATGAAATCTGGCATATGGATATCTGGGTATTATTTTATCATGTCTTTTTGGCACTTTGAGCAAGGATGCTGTGCAGCAGTATTATTCACACATAAAATAACTACTCAAAAAAACAAATATCAAAATGGCAGGGTCATTTATAAAATTCCAAGTGTCAATCTGCATCCTGAGGATGTTTTGGATTGCTAAGGATTCTTGGAGCAATCTACAGTGTCCAATGGGAGCAAGCTTATTATAATATTCAGTTACCTTTGAAATAATGAAAGAATATTGGCACATGAATCATTCTAAAATAATCACTAGCTAATCCTATTATGTATTTCCACTTTAGCTACACGGCTACTCATCCTTTCCCATAACGCCCACCCTTTCTCACTTCTGTGTCTTTGCTGTGCTTTTTTTTGCCCTGGTTCAGCATTCACCTAGTTTCCATCTTCCCTTATCAAAGTCCTGTCCATTCATCAATGTCCATTTAAAGTGTGAACATCCATGAAATACCCAGCCCTCACAATCCAATAAATCAGAAATATTCAGGTTTTTTGAAATACCTTGACAACCTATTTTCATCATCTCAAAAATAAAATAAAATAAAAACCAGTAGCAGAATGGTATACTGGTATGGTTCAGTAATACCTCAGACACTTTGTGACTTAAAGCATCAATTTTGTTTTCCATTAGAAGTAGATTAAGACTATTGGAAGGTTGGAGAAGGGAGCAAAACTAGGGCCATTGGTGTTGATAAATGTGCATTGGTCGAGGAATGGGTGTTGGAACACTGTATGATTGAAACCCAATCATGAACAGCTTTGGAATTTTCCATCTCACAGTGATATAATAATAATAAAGACATAGGTCAATAAATAAGTAGAAGTGATAAACTATTAATGCAGAGCATGCCCTGATAAGAATTCGTACTTGGGAGAATAGACCTATTGACCAAATAAGAGAAATATAACAAAATTACAGTTTCTGTAAGCTTCATTTCGATGACTGTGCACTGGGCAAGTTCCCTTTTTTCTGCCTTGAACACCTCCTCTTGTACTCTTTTCTTTCTTTTAATTTTTTTTCAACTAAAGGGTAATGATGAAAAATAATTTTAATCGTATTAAATAAAATAATAAGGGCAAGAATTTAACTAATTGTTATGAAGTAATGTTACTATAATTCTTAATTTATTTTAATGTGTGGGTCAAGAATATAGCTCAAGTGGTAGAGCACACATCTTGTGTGTGCTAGGTTCTGAAGTCAATTACCATTTCTGCATGGTCCTCCACAGGACTTCCAGGTGGTACCCAGGTAACTGGGGGCCTCCCCAATCGCAGTCGAAGTCTCAGAGCACTTCTGATTATGACCCCATAACAGTAAAAGCAAAGAGGCACTTCCTCAGTGGAGACATAGTACTGGAGTTGTGGTTTGGTTTGTTTGCTTGTTTGTTTGTTTTGGGGCTAGGTGGTGTTCAGGAATTACTTCTAGATATGCCTGGGGAAGCATGCTGGGAATTGAGCCCTGGTCAGTCTCTTTTAAGGCAAACATCCTAGCAGCTGTATTATCATTCCTGCCTCAGGAGTTACAGGACTTTAATCCTTGCAACACAGGGACTCTGATCACCTTATCTATAGATGGAGTGCTACTAATCATGGTGAATTTGGGGACCTCTAATGCTGCAAAGTCCCAGCAAACATTGCTTCCTCTTTTCTAGTATTCAACTTCTGGGTGGCTGAAATCACTGGAATTGGCTCTGGGCCCCTGAACACCATTTGGAAGGTTCCCAAAAAAGCATTTTCAAGGATAGATAAATTATTTTTGGCCCACTGTATTTGTTTGTTTGTCTTCCCAGCAGAATGCAGGAAGCCTGGAGCTGAAGTTCAATATAACCAACCAGGTTGGACGATTTGGTACTAGGGCATGATGATGCAGAAGTAGAAAGTGTTGTGTGGTCAAGGACCTCCAGGGACAACCTGGCTGTGCAGGGGGCCCTGAAAATCATATCTATTGGTGCTGAAGAGAACATGGGTGTCAGAGTTGCAACCTGGGTCCTGGTTAAAGTGAAACATGGGCTCTGACCACTGAGTTATCTTACCTGCCCTACTCCAACCTCAGTGGTTTTTGAAAAGAAATTTCATTTATAATTTTACTTTTGCCAAGTACCACCAATACTCAAAGTATTATATATAAAGATATATAAAGGGGTGTGTGCATGTTGGAGGACAGGCTTAGTTAACTTGGGATCTTTACTCTATTTACATGTTCTTAAGTCAAAGTTCATTCTAATGAGATCTCTCTTCTATGTAAACACTGATAGAGGGTGTGGCAGTTACAGAAGTCACCTTGACTCTGAATGAGAAACTTAAACTTCTGACTTAACATTATACATCTACTAAGACTTCTATGTTATATAGATTGGTCACAGTTCCTCTTCATATCTACTGCACCCAGAGTGGGACAGTTAGAATTTACCAGGAGACTGCTACCCTGGCTACATTGAAACTATCATCTTAGATTATAGGGAGGATCATACTAGTTTTCCCTCAAGCAGGTGAGTATGACCTTTTCAGTATACAGAGAACAAGATACTCAGAATCACCTTGCTGCAGATAATAGATAAGAAGGACCTTGTAGGCACCATCTAGATTACATGAAGCCCATAAAATTAAGATGTATTACTTTATACAAGCCACCTCATCTCTCTCTCTCTCTCTCTCTCCCAAGAGTTTTACATAAGAGATAATCTCAGAAGGAATCAGTCCTTGTTGTAACCCTTTGTTTATACCTATAATAAGGTGTGGCGCCACCCTTCTACATTCTTCTACTATCTAGAAGCTGTTTAGGGTTCTTTGTTGACAGGACCCTTCCTGTCAACAGGATTACTTTGGTGTAATCAGTCCCTTATAGGACTCCCCTCAGGTGAGATCCTCTCTCTTTGGTGGGAGATTTGGGATCTTGTGTATGGTCTAAGTTCTGACCAGAGCTAGAGTTCTTTCATTATATTGGATTGTGGTGGTAGAGCTTTTGTACTATCCACAATCACACAATCACAATCTTCCCGTTCATCATCTATTTGCTAGAGCTGGCACCAGTAATATCTCCATATGTCCTGTCTCATGCTAGTAGAACCCAAAGGCATCCACTAGCTCCAGGAACATAAAGAGCCTCAAACCATTATATTACGTCATAGGATAACATTTCACTGTCACTGTCTTCCCGTTCATCATCGATTTGCTCAAGCGGGCCCCAGTAACATCTCTATATGTCCTGTCTCATGCTAGTAGAGCCCAAGGGTATCTGCTCGCTCCAGGAACATAAAGAGCCTCAATCCATTCCAGAATGAGGTCTATAATTGTTACTGGTATTTGGCGTATCAAATACAGCACGGGTAGCTTGCCAGGCTCTGCCGTGCAGGTGGGTGAAGGTGTGAAGTTATCCATTCACACCTTCATTCAAAAACAAAAACTTAGGATAACATTTATAGTAATATAAATGTTACAGGTATTTGGCATATCAAATACAACACGAGCAGCTTGCCAGGCTTGCCATGCGGGTGGCATACTCTTGTAGTCATCTATAAATAAAGCAATTATAGATGAACCTTGGGGCCGCTAGCGGCCTCGAGAGCCAGGCTGTGATAGTCTGGTCTGCTGGGTGGAGTTGTGATGAGAGGGAAGTCTGGATGTGGAAAATGGTGGCCCCCATGGAGTAGGGGGTGTCGTCTGGCTTATTGTGAGGATCTGCTGGGGTGGCAGGCCAGGGTTAGAACCCGCCATGCCTCCCGGGCACCTCATGAGCAGCTGGGCACAGGGAGAACAAGTAGCAGCTCTGCCCATGCCTGAGAGTGTCTGGTTCAGCATACCTGGACCAGACTTGAAAAAAAAAAAATGCTGCAGGGTGGGTGTCGATGATTCGGGCTGTGATAGTCTGGTCTGCTGGGTGGAGTTGTGACGAGAGCGAAGTCCGGATGTGGAAAATGGCGGCCCCCATGGAGTGGGGTGGGGGTGTCGTCTGGCTTGTTGTGAGGCTCGGCTGGGGTGGCAGGCCAGGGCTAGAACCCGCCATGCCTCCTGGCCACCTCATGAGTGGCTGGGCACAGGGAGAACAAGTAGCAGCTCTGCCCCATGTCTAAGAGTCTCTGGTACAGCATACCTGGGCTGGAACTGCTCCAGACTCGTGAGTTTTCATCCATTCCCCAGCGACCTCCTAGGTAGAAGAGACCTTATGTCCTGATAATGTTGGGGACCCCAGTGACACCTTGACATGTGTGTATATAAACACACATACATATATACGATATATATACACACATATATATTTATGAGCAGTATTAAGGCCAATGCAGCTACTTCTCTTTGTAATGAAGTAAAAAAATGGCCTTTAATTTTTTTCTCTTGGTATTTACATTTGGTGTCTTTATAGAATTATTACACTACACCAAGAAATGCATAAGTAAGGACATTATCATATATATTACATAGAGTGCTACCATCTCACTGCATGTTTTTCTTCTCTTAACTCTTTCTCATTTGAGAAGTATGAAAGCTGAATAGAAACTTTGGACATGAAAATCTTCTGGTGGACAGTTCACAATGAAATTGACCACATCATATTCAATCAATGGTTTTGCCTGGCCTATGTCGCTGTCTTCCCAAAATTCCAAACACATTGGACCACCATCTCCTGTGTGAAAAATTCGAATTCACGCAATGGGGAGAAAAGGCGCAAAGTTTAAAAAAGAGAACTCCCAGAATGAACACCAACTGGGAACTCTTTGGCACCATTGTAGCAACATGGGAAGATACCATCATTGATGACACGATGAAGAATACAGCTGACTGGTTCAGCACCTCCATGATTTTGTGAAGAATGCTGAGAGACAGACACAAAAGGAAGCCTGTTTTTAAAAACTCTAGAGATAGATCATTTGCCCATGCCCACGAGGCAAAGTGCAAGCCTCAGGCAACCAAATGCTAATGTCCAAGACCACAAAGCAGTGCAGATCAGCAATAAAGGAAGACCTCAAAGAGAGAAGGGCAGAAAGACTGGAAGGTGCAGCAGAAGCAGGGAATAGCATTCGTAACACCCACCTGTCCTTTGCCAACTATATGACCAAGACTACTGCTCTCCACCGTCCTCATGAATTTATCACATCTTCCAGAAAGGCAATGGAGAAGACTATCTATGACTTCTAATCAGATATCTTTGATAGCCTCATCCACCTGCCCACATACCAATTTCCGAAGGATGGTTATGTTGTTCCCAACGTTCTCCCTTCTGTAATCCAACATGCCATTTCATCAGAAAAGAAGCGAACAGCACCCAGCCAGACAAAGTCCGTCCGGAACACCTGAAGAGTCTGCCATCGGTACTTCTCAATACACTGGCTCGGGTCTTCACATGCTACCTGTCTGAATGCAAGGTGCTCTCCCAATAGAAAACCAGCAGGACAGTTCTACTGCTCAAAAAGAGAGATATCCAGGACATTGGCAACTATCAACCCATCTACCTGTTGTCCATCATCTACAAGCTGTTCACTAGAGTATTCTTTGAACAGCATTGGCAGAACTAGATGAAGGAAAATCATGCAAGCAAGCTGGCTTCCAAAAAGGATTCAGCACAATCGACCATATCCACATGGTAACCAAGCTCATTGAGGTTTGTAGGGAGTTCAAGATGCCGCTGTGTCTCATGTTCATTGATTTAAAGATAGCCTTTGATTCTGTGGAGACTGAAGCGGTCATTGAAGCCCTAGCCAAATAGGGCATTAAAACCCAATACATCAAGATCCTTCGTGAGCTGTATTACGGATTCACCACCAGGATCTCACCATTCTACAAGGAAGTGATCATTCTTGTCAAAAGAGGAGTTCGGCAGGGTGATACCATTTCAACAAAACTCTTCAGAGCAACCCTCGAGAACGTCATGTGACAATTAGAATGGGAAGCAATGGGAGTGAAGATAGATGGTCGGTGACTACACCACCTCTGCTTCACTGATGACATTGTTCTAATAACACCAAACAGCCAAGTGGCACAAACGCTGACTGACTTTGCCCTAGAATGTGGAAAGACAGGTTTACAGCTGAATCTCAACAAAACTATGTTCATGAAAAACGAACTAGTTACAGATGCTTCATTTACTCTCAATGGAACAAACATCTCCGAATGCAGCAGTTATGTGTACCTAGGTCAAGAAGTCAACATGATGAATGACCTAAAATCTGAGCTGCATGGGAGGAAGTGAGCAGTATGGAATGCCTTCAAGAAGAAATGGCTAAAAGGACAAAGATCCTCCGGCTCTGGGCACAGCTCTTCAACTCCACTGTTCTCCTGCATTAACATATGCCTCAGAAACCTGGGCCCTATGAAAACAGGATGAGGACACTATTGAGGCCTCCCAAAGAGGAATCAAAAGAGCGATGCTTGGAATGTCACACATCACTCAAGTGAGAGAAGGAATCTGGAGTTCTGACCTCTGTGGAAGATCGAGTCAGGGATGCTGTCTCATTTGCCAAGGCATGGAAAATCAGATGGGCTGGACATGTAATGCGATTTGGAGAAGACCCATTGACTAGAGCCATTACAGAGTGATCCCACGGGATGTCAACAGAACTTCGTGGCCGCCCACCTACATGATGGTCAGTCTGTGTCAATACCCTGAGCGAATGGTTTGAAGCTCGTGGTATTTTAGAGCAAGCAGATGTCATTGGGCTACACTGGCATGTGATAGGTTCAAATGGAAACGTTACTGCCTCCCGCTCCAGCAAATTGATGAGAAACAGGATGTCAAGTGATCAAGTGATCAAGTTAGTCCTGCTGGACTAGAGCACAATCCTGTCCACTTCATTTTAACTAATAGTCTCTTTCTATTGCTTTATTTTTAAAAATTTAGGTTTAGATCTCATATGATATTATATTAGTTTCAGGTGTACAAAAATGAGGATTTTATAGTGCTATGAGGCTGAGCAAAGCAGCCCTATGGTTCGTCAGTAAATGCATGAGATGAGAGCCTACTACAAGAATATACCACCTGCATGGCAGAGCCTGGCAAGCTTCTCGTGTTGTATTTGATATGACAAAACCTAGTAACAGTTATAGACCTCATTTCCATGACCTGAAGGAATGGTCTGAGGCCCTTTGTGTTCCTGGATGAGCAGATGACCTTGGGCTACACTAGCACGGAACAGGACATATGGAGATGTTACTGGTGCCTCTCGAGACTCACAGATATGGGGCAGAGCTACTACTGGCTCTCCCTGTGCCCAGTTGCTCACGAGGTGCCCGTGAGGTATGGCAGGTTCCAGCCCTGGCCTGCCACCCCAGCAGAGCCTCACAACAAGCCAGACGAATCCCCACTCCATGAGGGCCTCCATTTTCCACATCCAGTCTCCCCTCTCATCAGAACTCCACCCAGCAGACCAGCCTATCACAGCCCGGCTCACGCGGGCGGTTCATCAATAAATGCTGGATTTCGAGATGACTACAAGAGTGTGCTACCCGCTAGCAGAGCCTGGCAAGCTACCCATGTTGTATTTGATATGCCAAATACCAGTAACAATTATTGACCTCATTCCCATGACCTGATGGAATGGTTTGAGGCTCTTTGTGTTCCTGGAGCAAGCAGGTGCCCTTGGGCTATACTTGCATGAGACAGGACATATGGAGATGTTACTGGTGCCCACTCGAGCAAATCGATGATGAATGTGAAGATAGTGATACTGGTGCCTCTCGAGAAAATCGATGAATAATGGGAAGATAAGTGACAAGTAAAGTGACTGCAAAATGACTCTCACATTATATTTAACTAACATCTAAACAAAGTCATAAGTTTTTTGTTCTTGTTATGAGAACTTTTAAAGATTTACTTAAAGATGCAATACAATATTGATTACTATAGTCACCATTCCCATTATTTTCTATGTTGTAACTGGAAGTTTGTCCTCGGCCACTTTTATCTGTTCTTTTTAACTGTTCCTCACACTTTTGACTGTTGCTCTGTCTACCACTAATCTCTTCTTCATAAAATCTTTTAATTTGAGAGGTTTTTTTTTTTGGATGCTTAGCAGTGTTAAGGGCGACCAAGGGGCACTCCTGGAAAAACATATCCCAGTGTTTCTCAGGTGCAGCAGTGGTTGGAGATTCACCTTGGAATCCAGCAGGGACACCTCCACCTGCTCTGCTTACCCTCCAACTCTTCAGAGTGTCTCTCCTGGCCACTATCTCCGCCTTTTAAAAAGCCCTATATCCGGACATACTGGTTATGAGGAAGCACTATTTAGAGCTTTACAATTTTAATGAGTGCATTTTTTGGGAATATATTTCACCAATAACAACATTGATAGGAACAATTTAATGTTACTCAACTCATTAACTAACATTAGATAATAAACACTACCATGCTTTTTAAATAACAAATATTTAAAATTTATCTTCTCAGACCCAGGTGATAGTACACTGTAGGGTATTTGATTTGCATGTGGTTGAACCTAGTTCAATTCCTAGAGTCCCATATAATGTCCAAGCACACCTCAAGAGTTATTCCTGAGTGTAGAGCAAGGAGTGACCCCCTGAACTTCACTGAATGTGGCCTAAAACTGAACAAAAGGATCTTCTCAATTTTTAATCCTCATGAAGTTTCACTTAAGTAATATAGCCTTATGGTTCTCCTACCTTCCTTTATAGTTCTTCCCTTCCCTTCCTTCTCTAACTCATCTAACTTTAAATAAGATATACAAAATATGTGGAGTGGAATATTCTGTTTCTTAAATAGGGGTGAAAAAAAATAGAACCAGGGAGACTCACAAAGATTCTTAGTACCTTGCCTAAGGTGGCACGCTCTCCTGTAGTTGGAGTTATTGTATATGGGGCTGCTGAATACAGGAAACTTGAAATGGAAAACAAGCAATGTGTTAGGAATAAGCTAGCTTTTCATGTCTGCTGATTAGAATTTAAGTTACAAATTCCCAATCACATAACCCTCAATCACAATGACCCAATTACTGACATTTCTGGGCCGAATGCCATATCTTTAAGTTAAGGAGCTCTTGGAATTTCTCATCAGTGCTCTTCTATGTCTATAATTCTCAAGTTCAGCTCTTAGAAATATTGTCTTAAATTTTGTCCTACATTTCCTCCAGGGGTATTTTTATCCCCTTTTATTCCTATTTCTTAAGTATTAAATTTAGAGGCAGTCATTTATCATTAATATTGGGACATTTCTCTCTGCCATGTAGATATCACAATGCAGTAAGAGGAAACATTCTCCCTAAGAGTTGTCTGTTAGTAGGCCCTGACAGAAGGGCTAGAACTTTCAGTTTTGCTGACAAAATTGACCACTTGATTAGCTATAAACAGAATTGTAATAAGGGCATAAAGACAAAATATTTTAATTTTTTAATTTTTTTAATTTTTTATTATACCACCCTCGTGGCCCACGAGAGGGCCTCCATTTTCCATATCCGGACTTCTCTCTCGTCAGACCTCCACCCAGCAGACCAGCCTATCAGCGCCCTGCTCATCGAGTTCCACCCTGAGGCAGTCTTTCTTAAATCCGGCTCAGGTATGCCGGTCCAGAGACTCGCAGACGTGGGGCAGAGCTGCTACTTTCTCTCCCTGTGACCAGCCGCTCACGAGGTGCCCGGGAAGGATGGTGGGTTCTAGCCCTGGCCCACCATCCCTGCAGAGCCTCGCAACAAGCCAGACGACCCCCACTCCATGAGGGCCTCCATTTTCCACATCCGGACTTCTCTCTCATCAGACCTCCACCCAGCAGACCAGCCTATCAGCGCCTGGCTTGCGCGCGTAGCGGCCGCGCAGTTCATCAATAAATGCTGGACTTAGAGATGCCTACAAGAGTATGCTACCTGCACGGCAGAGCCTGGCAAGCTACCCGTGTTGTATTTGATATATATGCCAAATACCAGTAACAATTATAGACCCCATTCCGAATGGATTGAGGCTCTTTATGTTCCTGGAGCAAGCAGATGCCTTGGGCTCTACTAGATAAGACAGGACATATGGAGTAGTTACTGGGGCCTGCTCGAGCAAATCGATGATGAACGGGAAGACAGTGATACAGTGATACAGTGATTATACCACCGTGAGACATACAATTACAAAGGTGTTTATAATTGGTTCTTGGTAATACAGTATTCCAGCACCCATCCCTCTACCAGTGCCCCATTTCCACCACCAATGTACCCCACCCCCTCCCGCCCACACCCAGGCTGCCTCAATAGCAGGTACCCCTGTTTTCTCTTTCTCTTTCTGTCTCTCTCTCTCTCTCTGTCTCTGCATCTCTCTCCCTCTTCTTTTACACATTGTGGCTAGCCCTGCAGATATTTAGTTTATCACTTAAGTCTCTTTGTGTATATTCAATGGTGAGTTTTAGTCTGCTATTACCATTTCCCACACTTAGTAAAACTATATACTATTAGTATATACTATTAGTATCTATATACTATTAATGAATGCACTCATTCTATATCTGTCCTTTTCCTTCTGACTAATTTCACTCAGCATGATAGTCTCCATGTCCACCCATTTGCAGGTAAATTTCATAATTTAGTCTTTTCTGACAGCTGCATAGTATTCCATATTGTAGATGTACCATAGTTTCTTTAGCCAGTCCTCTGTTCTCCAGCATTTAGGTTGTTTCCAGATTCTAGCTATTGTGAATACTGCAGAGATGAATAAAGAAGTACAGATAGTGTTTCTGCTATGTGTTTTTCGGTCTCTCAGGTATATTTCCAGGAGTGCCATTGTCTTTCTGTATATCATCAATTTGCTCCAGTGGGCACCAGTAACATCTCAATACATCCTGTTACATGAGAGATAGCCCAAGGGCATCATCCAGCTCCATAATATAAAGAGCCTCAAACCGTTCCATCAGATCATATGAATGAGGTCTATAATAGTTACTGACATTTGGCATGTCAAATACGACACGGGTAGCTTACCAGGCTCTGCCGTGCAGGTAGGATACTCTAGCATAACAGTATAATACCAAAACTAAAGTTAAGTTTAACTTTTAAACTTTTAAAAATTTGTTTAAAAAACAAACTTTAAACAAGTTTGTTTTAGTTAAAGTTACCACCTCACCTCAATATCCCAATCCAAACTCTGGTAGTCTGCAATTTGTTTTTTTTCTTCAGGTACAATTTCCTTTGTCAATTATGATGTTAGAGGCACTCAGGGTTAGTTATAAGTTCTTAAATTCCCAGTATCTTGGTCCCAAGATAAGTTGTTTCATCTAGTTACTATTCCTCCAGAGACTATTAGAGACTATGCAAACAGAATTCTTTCCATCCATGAAACCATGTCTATATATATAACTGAATTTTCAATAAACTTAAATTTCAAGGCATTGTTAGAATCTTGTTACATAAAGCCATTTATGGGCCGCATTTGCCTCCAGTACAAGAATAACTATGTTTTGCCTAAATAGTTGCAACATTCCATCATCTTCATGGATAGAGAAAAAGTCCCAAACTACTATTAAAAAGTTCAGATATATTGAGCTTATATATCTATCAGGTATATAAATCAGCTTATCTATCTAGGGATTAGTTTAAAAGACCTGTGAAAAATGCAATATTATATATTTTTGGTTAAATGATCTCAAAGTGCTACCATAATATGGATTTCCTGCCTGCATTAACACTGCTTTAAGACTTCCATTCAAGGGCCAGGAATATAGTTTAGTGGGTGGGGCACTTGTCTTGTGTGCAATCTAACTGGTTTATACCCAGCACCTTCCTCCAGCCCTGCCAGGAATGATCCCAAAGCACAGTA
This sequence comes from Cryptotis parvus, assembly GCA_021461705.1. Classification (NCBI taxonomy): domain Eukaryota; kingdom Metazoa; phylum Chordata; class Mammalia; order Eulipotyphla; family Soricidae; genus Cryptotis; species Cryptotis parvus. Next base: position 3,030 of record JAJIBD010025566.1, on the reverse strand, counting down.
AGTTGCGATGTGTGAGCCCTGACAGACACAACCCAACATGCCAAAAAATAAACACAATATATTTATTTTGCTACTTGTTATATAATTTTAATTCAGATTAAAGCCCATCCCCACTAATACTTTGATTTCTCTTCACACTGTATAAATTGTTCAACTTTTCAAAATCCTCTCATTACAGATATACACATTCACACAAACACATACACACAATTCTAAGTCCATAGCCATGATCTACTTTGTGATCATAGTTTTTCTTTTGTGTCCTATTGATGCCAGAGAATCCTAATGCCTTCTATCTTAGTGGGTGATTCATAGTAGTTACTTGATTATATTTGTACACTAAATTAGCATGACTTCAAGAGAGAAATCAGGTCTAAAATATGAAATACTTCTCTGTCTTAGGGCACAAATCAATGAAAAGATGTTATACCAGCCAGCTAACAACTTAAGGTAAGAGATTTTCAATCTACTCAACTCTCACTAGAGTTAAAAGGCATCTTAGTTCCTAATTTTATCTTCAGTTAGAGGCTCTGAATTGAGATGGACTGGACTTCTCTAAAAGTCTCATCCTTCACCTCATTCCACACTACATCTGAGCGTCTGTGGGTGGGGTTGAAGACGGCAGGGTGATCGGATACAATACAGAGGCGGGTCTCCCCCACCTTTCCCTTTCCACATGGAGCCCTGGAGAGCAGATTGCCAGCATAGGTGTTATGAACCCTTTGATTTATAGCTTTCTCATCCAGCTGCACAATACTTTGGTGCCTTAATAAGATTCAGCTGAAAAGAGACTCCCTTCTTTGCACCAATTCAAAGAGAAGCCCTGTTTGGGCATTTTAAAGAAAGAGGGGGGAAAAAAACTGAATTTTTCTTGCATTTCCTTCCACCCCCCCATTTATAAAGTTGTTTCTGTCCCTAAGCAACATTTTCTGTCCAACAACTGTATCTTGAAAGGATAAAAGGAATAATAATATAAAAATTTACATTTTAGATGTATGGAATTGAAGGTTCAAGAGGAACTAATCCAACAGATGTTTTTCTAACATGCATTTTATTTCCAATTACTACTTGTAGGAACAAATAAGTATTAGCTCTATGCTAATAGAGTAATTTCATCAAATTCTTTGCATTTTACAACTTTCCCTCTTTTTTAGGGGAGAGGGCACATACTTGGTGACACTTGTAGCTCCAGAATCTTTCCTAGTGATGCCCTAAGGACCATATGCAGTGGTGGGAATCTAACCTGAGTTCTCAGTGACCAAGGTAAGTATATGCTCCCTCCTACACCTAAACTTTCTTTCTTATTGGTCATAATTTATTTATAATAAAATATATAAAACTCTTTCGTTATCTTAACTCTTCAGTTTTTGAACTTTGATAATTATATAGGTTCATGAAACCATCATCCAAAACTAAGTATAGAACATTTATATCAAAACACACAGACCTGTACTTTTATACATGTACACATATTTCCTTTCTTTCTTAGAGAACTCTTTCAGCCATAACGTAAAATTTCATATTTCTATCATTTTGCATAATCAGTTCTGCCTGTTTTTGCTCATATTAAAACTGAACTTATTCTCATATATTTGTTTTAGTTTGTTCAATACAATGTTTTAGCTATATATTCATTTTAATGTATCAATTGTCTGTTCATTTTTATTACTATGTAGTATTCTATAATAGCAATGCACCATAACTTTTATAGTTCTGCTTTTGATTGTATTGTTTGATCATTTATTGGTAGTTATGAATGAGGCCAATGTGATTTTTATTGCATAAGTGCATAAACCTTTGTTTGCGAAAATATGTCTATGTATATATTTTTGATGAGAGCCTGGCAAGAGCCTGGCAAACTACCTGTCTCGTATTTGATATGCCCAAAACCAGTAACAGTGGTCTGAGGCTCTAGTGTTCCTGGTAGCAAGCAGATGCCTTGTGCTACACTAGCACATGACAGAACGTATGGAGATATTGCTAGTGCCTACTCAAGCAAATCAATGAACAATGGGAAGACAAGTGATACAAGTAATACAAGGGATATATTTTTGGCAAATACCTGGGGAGTCAAATAAGTGAATCATAAGGAATGTGTACATCTAAACCTCTCCTTTTGAAAAGAAATCATTTTTATTGAAATAGAGTGATATGTGAGGGAAGACATACATATATGTTCAATAGAAACACAGGTTTCTCAAGAGAGTAAAAAAGCCAATATTCACCTGATTTTTAAAAATAATATACAAATCAATTTTCAAATGTTGACCATTTATGCTTCCATAAATTAAAAGTGAACATTACAATTGTTCAATACTCTGCCAGTTTTGGTATGGCCAGCATTTCTTATTATAATAAATCTATTCAAAAATTTTTGAGAGGCCAGGGTGGGGTTCTAGCCCTGGCCTGCCACCCCAGCAGAGCCTCACAACAAGCCAGACGACACTCCCCTACTCCATGGAGTCCGCCATTTTCCACATCCGGAATTCCCTCTCGTCACAATTCCACCCAGCAGACCAGACTATCACAGCCCGTATCATCGACACCCACCCTGCAGCAGTTTTTTTTTTTCAATCTGGCTCAGGTATGCTGAAACAGAAAATCTCAGACATGGGGCAGAGCTGCTAATTGTTCTCCCTGTGCCCAGCCGCTCATGAGGTGCCCGGGAGGCATGACGGGTTCTAGACCTGGCCTGCCACCCCAGCAGAGCCTCACAACAAGCCAGACGACCCCCTACTCCATGGGGGCCGCCATTTTCCACATCAGAACTTCCCTCTCTTCACAACTCCACCCAGCAGACCAGACTATCACAGCCCGGCTTGCACGTTTTCTCTATAATGCCACCCGCCTGGCAAGCCTGGCAAGCTGCTCATGTTGTATTTGATATGCCAAATACCAGTAACATTTATATTAGGTTATTTCCATGACCTAATATCATGGTTTGAGGCTCTTTTTGTTTCTGGAGCAAGCTGATGCCTTTGGGTTCTACTAGCATGAGACAGGACATATGGAGATATTACTGGTGCCCGT